>JAUPMF010002728.1:0-11323 GCA_031471435.1 Stomphia didemon | reverse complement strand
GAATTATTTTGGTGGATTATTAAGTAACATCTTTAAATCTAGGAAATCCAGCATCTCTCAATATATCGGGAATTATTAATGGATTATTAAGTAACATCTTTAAATCTAGGAAATCCAGCATCAATATCGGAAATCCATACCAGCATTAACGTCAACCTGCTAAATCCGTCTCATTTCTGGAGAATTGTACAGATTAATGTTAGAAAAAATAAGTTTTCCTTTGTATAACCTGAACTAATCCATAAATCAACTCAAATTTCAGCGCATTTACATGTTCATCGGTCTATTTGTCTGGTAGGGTTGATGTTGTGTTTTGTACTATATATATACTATATATATTTGGTAACTTTATAGCTGTCTTTTAAATCTTAGAACACACGAAAATCGTATTTTCCAACACGGAAACACCTTCACAAAGAATTTTCTTCAATTCCGGTTCTTGCTGTCAGTTTTAATTCTTAGTCAGTTTACTTGAGTAAGCTTCGCCAAAACTTCACTAAAATGTCACTAAATTGACTTAAAATTCAAATATTTGCTTTCACAGAGACCATGAGTCCACATTTTCTCTTCCCTATTGTTGTCTTTAAAGCAGACCTTATCGTATATTATGCAAGGAAAATTGTTTGATTTTAGGAATAATTATCGGTCAAACCACGGGAATCCAATTCAGTGTTTTTATGATTTTCTTTGAAACTCAATATTTTGTATGTATTTTTAAAAACCTTAAAAAAAAACTTTCAGTTTATTTGACCTTTTAGGATTTTTTTCAGTGGGAAATGTGCAAAAGATGATGTCGTTTTAGCCTCATTATATGCTTACACACATACATGCCGTACTTTAATCTTCAGAAATATCAACTCAAACTCTATCGAAGTGAGAAATTAATGTGTGATTTTACACTCACTTTGTTCCATTTTTATTACAGTTTTTTTTTACCGTATTCAAAAAGTTGCAATGATTTTTTTCAATACCTTATAAAATGTAAACATTTCTCTACCATTGTATTAGATAAAAAAGAAATTCTCAAATCTAAAAGGTATTTTGACAAAAGAAATTATTTTGTGAAAAAAACTCGCAATTTCTTTTAAGGTTTAAAAAACAATTGGTCAAGAAATTAAATCCCTCGCAAAATTTCTTCAGCGCTGATAAATTTTTACGTTTTTGTTTTGTAAAATCGAATCAAACATAAAATCCTGCTCACCTTTAGGTAAGTTTTAAGTGTAAAAATGTATGAGGGGTTGATTTTTTTTCTGAATTGTATAAGAACACGGTAATAATTTTCGCCAAGGACTAAATAAATAATGATGAATATGTTGTTTCTAACTATTTTACCTTTGTTAACTCTTTGTTTATGGACAAATATACCACCAAGCTGTTAGTAAACGATGAGGCACCGTGTACTTTTACGAATACGCCGGCGAAGACGAGAAACACATTTCTTGATTTGCATTCTATACGACACTGAATTACACAGGCAGTACTTATACTGTAGACCTATAATACCCTTCCTCTTGAACACGAAGCGTTGTCAAGGGCAACCGTTGGCATCCCTTAGCAACGGGAAGTAAAAAAACAAGGCCGTATTCATTCCACTAATTTCCACCCTTCTAAAAGTTAACTAGTTATTGATAAACATGTCCTCAGTCTGTCATATGAACTGTTTTATCAATTTCAACACAAGACAAGGATGGAATGACGTGAGTTGACAACCCCTCGAGCTATGTAGCTAGGAAAATGTCAAATAACAATACCTTAAAATAAATATAACGGAGAACAAAACCCCATAGAATTGGTAAACATAATGTTTTGTGTAGACCTCACAACTCACGACATTTTTGGTCATCATGAATTTCTATTGTTTTCCTATCCTTTTTTTTTCTTTCTCGTTTTAATATTGTTTAGTTTCATTTTTTTAACATTTTATTACTTCCTTTCCCGTCCTTTTATCTCCAGATTTCGACAATATATTGAACTGGTCACGATTTTCTATCTATTTAATTTCTCCATCATTTTTCTCCCGTTTTCCCACCTTTTTTTCTTTACTTAGTTTCTCCCTTTTTCCTCAGGAAGTATTTATCTATTATCGACTCTTTTCATCAGCACTCCTTTACCTCAAGGCTTTTTGCGTGTCTCATTTAAGGCCTGCTCATCCCTCTGTGTCTTTTCTCTTACCAGCACTTATCCTTCGATTGACTACCGGATCAAAACGTTCTCCTTACCCGAGTGATCAAAGTGATTACAGGAAACCCAGTGAATTTCTGAAGCCGATCACTTTAAGAATCAACCCGCAATAAATGCAGCCCCGAGGGCGGTTTTATCAACTCTGATCTCGTCTTTCTTCGAAAAGAATAATCGATTGATGTATAAATGACTGACAATTCTTCACGTTTCTGGAGTGGTTTCTTCGCCTAGAAGGTGGCCAAATGGTCGCTGTAATGTATTGAATGAACCCGTTATCAAATCAGACGACACAAATTTAAGAAAAGAAAAAAAGACTAAAAAGTTTCATAATGTCTTCTATGACGTAAGCGTCGACAATGGGGTGCAACGAGAGAATTTCTATAGAATCATCACAACTTTATTATAAGTATTCTAAATTGAACGAGAAACCGTATGATTACTTATTAATAATATACATGAATTTTCTTTTTAATTAAAAAAAAATTGAAAAAAAAAATGTTCTTGTTTTTGCACTGGCCAATCAGAATCAAGAATTGTTTTATGTATGTTATTATAAACGTAAAATAGCAGCCTATAAATAGTGTCTAAATAATTGATTATATATGTCAGTGAATTAGTTATTGTTTATCGAACTCATGAATAATTTTAATGCAAAGACAACACAAATCATGACCATGTCGAATGTTTAGAAATCCAAAATTCTCCTGATAAAAAACTGCAATTTCTGGGAAAAATACTTCGAAAAAAATATTGCAAAAAACAAACTGTAAGAAAAAAATTACGGGAAAAAGTTGCGGAAAAACCCGCGGAAACAATTTTGCGAAAAAAATCTTGCCAAAAAATATTCTGATAAAAATTGCAATTTCTAAACTAACTGAAAAACATGGCTCTTTACATCCAGACGTTTCGTACGTGTCGTATGCAAATTCATGTCTGTTATATCGGTTATAAAGATCAGTCATTTTATAAGCAGTCTACGAAACACTCTTGTTGGATATTTTAAGCAGCTTATTTTCCAACCGATAAATATAAATATATAAATACCATCAAAAAAGAAAATATATTTTGAGCATCAAAATCATAAAAGTTGAAAATCTCATTATGTCAATTGAAAAGCACTCAGCTCTCTTCAAGGGCCATTATCGCGGGGGTGCCAGGGGGCGTGCTAATGAGCGCATTCAGATCTAGAAAGCAACCGGCTTCATTAGTAGTCACGCTAATGATGTGAGTATAACTGATTAAAATGACTGAGGGCAGTCGAGCAAAATAATCATGGGTTAATCCGTTAAGAGCAAGCACATTTTGACCATACTAAGGGGCGAATGTCTGCGTTGGCTACGGATCTCTTAAGTTTTTTTTCTGTGTTTACGAAATCAATTTTGTTTTTCTTATTATTTTTTCAGACATTATTTTTAATAATTAGTATAAGGTGAGGTTGTATAAAACACTTTTTGGGGTAAATAACACTGATAATTATATAGATATATATATCTTTTTTTCTGGCAAATAACATACAATTATAAACTGCATTGATATGTACACACCCGAATAAATAAATGTATATATTGTGATTCAAATTTATCCATGGTTCAAAATTATCCATTCTATTGTTTCAGTGTATGCAAATGCACTGCAATTTTTTTTCAGTTTTTTTTGTACAGTTAAATTATTTGCAAGAGAAGTTCAAACTAAAAATAAAATAAAACAAAATGATTCCGACTTGTGAATCTCTCAACATCAGCTCCATTGTTTTAAAGTTTCAGGTAGCAAATCTGGCATGAAATTGTTCTATAGATACCAAACTTTGATCGCTCATATCTCAATGAATATTTACCTTACAGATCTAAAAATTAGTACACATTTATTTTCAGATATATTCTTCAGTACAGCGAAATATTATAACGATTAGACAACATAAAAATAGCCACAAGTCCCACCTTATTATTCCTATATATATTTTGTTACGCGCAAATTTACTCACCCAACTCCTTCGATCTTGTTTGAGATTACAGTATGCAGCTTAGTGTTTGTTAAAACACATATACAGCGCTATAGAATAGAAATTATATGATAGTGAAGTGGCACTTTAATCAAGTAGTGAGGCGTGTGACTGTACGTCTGTTTCTACGCAGCGTTAAACAATAGTTTGCACATGCAATAGCCAATACAGGTGATGACGATCGTCACAGGCTTTAATTAGAATACGTCAGTCCACGACCTGCTATTTTAACCATTGGATATATAGTTTATAATTATGCATTGAATATATTCGACTAGAGAGTATGTACAGCAAATTGTAAAAAAATGCATAAAAATGATTGGAACATCAATATGTGGATATATCAGGAGCATTGTGGGTATTTTCACAGTAAAACAACTAAAAATAATACTTAATCTTTGTATTTTTAAATTATGAAAACTAGTGTACATTGGAGTATGCGGTTTACCTTATAAACATATGTTTGGGATTAAAATTTATTTTGGTTTGAAAATTTAAACCAGTTTGATTTTGATTTTCCTTTGTTATATATCATCTACAACAAAGGGAAGTAAAATCAAACTGGTATAAAACGTTTTGAACCAAAGAACATTGTAACCGCAACATATACAAGTGTTAATTTGCTCAAAGTAGAAATTCTGAAAATCCTATATTGTTACAGCAAGATTGCGATTGACTTTATCCATATTATCTTAAATAGATAAGAATAGAAAAAAGGCATTAAAAATAGAATGGTAAACGGAAATGAAATGTGGGTTGAATCAAGTGAAAAATCAGTAAATCAGCTCAAGCAAACTAAAAGTAAATATATCTTTTTGTGTGATTCTGGTAATTAGCTTGAGTCCTAAAGATTGACCGAAGAGGATTTTAAAACTGAATTGGTATCTCTGATCTGAATTCTTGATCTAAAGGAATAATCATCAGCAATAAATGATTTTTTTGCAAAATTTCGTTTACCTAAAACATTGGCTTTGTTATAAACCCTAATCGTGTTTGTATCACAGTATATAGACACACGCTTTTATATCACTTAATTTCGCTGTAACATTTGAAATGTTACTGCTTCAATGAGTTATTTCAGTGTCTAAAAGAGTTGCATCAATAGAACATCAGAAAACTGTTTAATACTGTTATTATATTTATTACAGCTTTTTGCAAAAATTATGGACCCCATGTCATATTTGATATATATCAAAAATATATTAGAAATTATGGGATATCAACCCTGATATTTTTTTGAGTTGCCCACCATATAGGCTTTATGAAAAAAATATCAGAGATGCCATCCCATAATTTCTGACATACTTTTGATATATATTACTTTAGGTCAAAGGGGTCCATAATTTATGAAAAAAGCTGTATTATTTTTGATTTGAATATGTCTTAATTTATTAAACTTTTGCAATTGTTCTTACAAGAAGAATGTTTAACTTAATTTTTCAATAAAGTAACTGTGTGGGTGAAACGAAACTATGGGCTTATTAGAATGTAACAAGAACCTCTTCCGTACTAATGCACAAACGTTTCAAAATATTAATCGTCTCATTAGCTAATTACGTAAGATGTACATGTTGTAGTTTAAACAAAATTTAGTTCAAAATTAAATTAGTTTGATTATATTTTTCTTTGTTTTAGATGATATATAACAAAGAAAAATCAAAAAACTGGTTTGAAAATTATAAATCCCCAAAAAATTAAAATCACAATTGATATATGTATACAACGAATGATTGTGATGGAAAAGGCTTTCCTGTTATTAAACTCAGGTTTTCCAAGCTTATCTATCTAATGGTTGGTGCTTATGAGATTAGGGATGGATATGAATGGTAGTCTTATAAAGTTAGGCTTTGTTGGAAATATTTAATCTGATCTCCAACATACAATAAGGGGTCAAGCGACCATTTCAAATGGCTTTCGTTCTTAGACTTTATTGAGTATCGATATCATTTTACTAGAAAATCAAATAGAAGTTGATACTAAACATTCTAGATCCACTAAATGGGCAAAATATATGCGTTAAAATCTAAATCAAACAAGATACGGTATGACCAACACAGTGTTTACGTAAAGCTGAGCACATCGGCGAAACATGAATACCTATTATCAAAGGAACAAATTGAAGAGAGGGCGAGGGATCAGTCGGTATACAAGAGAATAATATCCTTCCTAATTGTCCATTATTGTATTAGCTTCAGGAAAGAAGCAATATTTGTATCTAAATCTCGTGTTTTAATGCTTAAAGAACACTAGAACCAAAAGCTGCATTTAGCATGAAGAACACCAATGTATTTTTTAAGTTTTAGATTGAAGATAATCTTGTACACAACACGAATCATTATCCCGAAGTATTAGTACAAAGTTAATCGTGGTAAGAAGAGTCCTTTTAAAATAACTTTTAAACCATTTCTGCCTAAAAAAATGTAATCTGTTCATTGTAATTCACGAATTACGTACTAAACTCATTTGTGTTGACAACGAACTACGTTATCGAAGGTTTTTATACCTTTATACAGACACTTGGAATACCAGAGAAAATGTTCAAGAAAAATTTTCAAAGATTTTAAATTACTTTGTATAGCATCAGTACAGTCTCAAAGAAGACCGCAAATCTCTTTGAAATCCGTTGATAAATTTGTTTTTCTTTCTATATAAATTGGATAATAAATACTCCGTTGTTCATGAATTTCTCTGGAATTCGGTAGCAAAATTAATGACAATTTTCGCCAACGAATTAGCAAATTATTATCACTGAAATGAGTAAAATTTTTTTCAGAATTTCACAGAAACTAAAATACATTATTCTATGCGTAACAATTGTGTAATAAAACGAGGAAATATAATATGAACTCGAAACGATTTTAAAGTTTCTCTGACCGACCAACATTTGAGAGTGGTAAACGCGCGCGCGTCTACAAAAATGGCGCGAAATTTCCAGAATTCTTATTAGGTTGTACAAACTAAGAAATATCGCTCTGTATTTTATAGCAATTCTGAAATCTGATTGGTTAAAATATGATGTTTATAGATTTATAGTCATTATTTAAATTTAAATTGCAAGACATTTGGTTTAGGTTGTATGATATATTTTTGATCAGCGGTTTGTTTAGTAAGAAGTCCAAGGAAAAAAACCTGTGGTGCTGTAATTTATGACATGCGCGCAGGTACCAGTCCCACGCAATAGGTTCCAGTCTCTCGCAATTGAATCTGATAGATATAGTACACTATAATCACCAGTGAGTGACAAAAAATATCTTCTCTGTACATATACAGTTTGAAAAATAGAAAATAATTGGTGAAATACTTATTGTAAGCTATTGTTAGTAAATTGGTGTACTAAAATTGTTACTCGGTGGTAAAAACAAGAAGTTGTATAATAGATGATGCCTTAACCATCTAATCACCATCACCATCTAGTTAGCATTTTGTGAATTCAAATATCTGTAACTCACTAACGCGACGTTCAAAACAAGAAACATTTTGCTATCTAACTATCCAATGTACGTAGAGTTTATTCTGAAAATTACAATGTTGATGTTATATGCACTATAAATAAAAAGGAGAAGATTAAAATAGGTTTCTACGCTCACAGTTCAAGTGTCATTAGGCTAGAGAAATTAGAATTACAATGAGGAACCAAGCACAAAAGTGTGTGACTTAAATAGTTCCTTCCAGGGGACTTCGAGAAGCTTAAATAAATTGATACCATTATTCTAAATATGATCAACTCGTAAATTAATGTTAAGCCATTTGGTTTTACCGCCGGCGAGCGGTAACTTAGTGTAAAAGATATTGAGTCTTTCGCTTTTTAAATATACATTACAGAAATGAGGTTTAGGATTATGCTGTAGAAATACTGGTGTTCACAGTGTTATCGATTAAATTATCAATCTTTTGTGAAAAGAGCGCTTTGAGCTTTTTACAGTACCTTTAGGTGGAAACCAGGCGAAGCCAGGTTGAATTGAATAATGTTGTCCTCAGTTGGTTTGAGCAATGATGAATGCCGTGTTAAGCTGTGGGAATAGTTGGCTATGAAACTATATATATATATATATATAATTAAACAATTAAGCAATCTAGCCAATCAAGAACCTCATGCACGCTGTGATTGGTCAGCTAAGATATGACAAATGGTAGTACGCAGGGGGGATATGTTCGTGCGAGTATAACTAACAAAATCAACTATTTTCACACACAAATAACAAGTTGAAATTATTTTTTTGCCAACTTTTTTCATGCTGAATATAAACTGAAATATAATAAAAATATACGATAAAAAAACAAGATAAAAATGACTTTAAAAGTTTATCTTGCTTTTCTGATTAATGTGAAGCAAACGTAATGTATGATTACAATACGGATTTCTATTTTTCTAGGGTATCATTTTTATTCTTATCTTAGATAAAAAGATTTCGAAGTAGAAGTAGAAAAGCGAATAAATTATTGAATAGCGACCTATAACTACATCGATGAAGCCATTTTCTAATGATCGTATCTGATAGAATCCTAATCACCCAGAGTGCTTTGCGCGCGTAAATTAGATTCCCGCCATTTTGTCAGCCAGTAAAATAGAGAAATGTTGTCAGAATCCAATTCCATCGGTCAAAATATCTACAAAAAAACACAATTTTGACCAACAATATTTGCTTTATTTTTAGTCCACATACGATGATTTTTCAGCTACTGTGTGATTTTGAGTATAAACAACCATTGTGAATATGTTTTTTAACCAAAACATCTGTAGGCAACGCCGCTTGTTTTGATTCAAATTGAAGTTTAACTTGGACAAAATCTCACAAATTGACTATTTTGAGCACTTGCTGCCGGCATACAAATTTGTTGGCAAATTTCTCGTTTGGAGATTTTTTTTCTAGCAAAACAAAGCAGTAGGTGTTCTCTAAAATTCGCGACAAAGTAGTTTTTTTCACCATTAACATTAGCAGGTGTTTTGTTGTTCAAACTAGGTCCATTATGTTTTTTGCAATTTGAACAGAAATAAAATACTGTCTTTCTCGTCATATGAAGAACTTGAAAACTTACCAAGGAAAAGCTGAATCAAAAAAGAAAAGAAAATAGATTGAACATCAAACACTGAACTCAAGTTATTATGTTTTATTCTATTTTTATTTTCATTTTATTTTTATATATTTTTTATTATGATAATATCAATGCAATTCTACCTCGTTTATTGACATCGTTTTCCAAAATTGCCGTAAATAGTTCACGAAAACACTTCACATCTTTATCAAATCGTGCAAAACATTCAGTTCGAGGAGCTTCCTTTTCCTCTAACCGAAAAAATACTATATACGAAAACATGCTTAATGGACTTCCTCGGCAGGGAAATTTGAGTCAACTTCGTTCGTATCAATTTAATTGGCAGCTCAATCTACCCTACAATCACAGCGGTCTACCACTAGTCATCCGGGCGCTATCCATTTTCATCTGCAATGTTTCATTTTAATTTCTCATTAGCTTGATTCTTATGGGATTTTTTTTTGGATTTTAATGAGGTCCTAATTAGAGAGAGGAAAAGCGTTTCCTTTCTTGGTTTGATTAAGTGGATTTTCAGCTTTGTGTTTTGTTCGCGGTATATATGACTGAGTATATTTATCCCATATCTTTGCCATAGCGAAAACAGCCAATCAGAATGCTGGGGAGAAGACGGTATTCCCCTTTTTTTCTCTGGTTGTATATCTAGTGTAGGGGAAAGTAGTTAGATTCGAGTGTTTTCACAAGAAAATATATATAAGTGATGCGTGGGATATTTTATTGTGTGGCACAACAAACCATTGCATAACTATAGTATATATTTATAAATTATATATTATATATAGAGAGAGAACTCTGATCTCGCAGAAGAAAAGTGTACACCACTCACATGCAAGTACAGCATCATCATTGCCTCCAAAAATGGTCTCTCTCTCAGTATCCCATCTAACTGATCTCTGCCTTTTTCACCATACGTATAATCTATTTTTAACGTTTTCCATTTGTTTAACGTGTTTTCTATAATAACAAAGCACTCAAGATATAATTATTCATTTTAAGGTTAAAAACGTCCAAGTAAAATTAAACGAATCACTATCAAAATGGATTTTACATATAATTATTTGCATGGTTGATTATTTTAGCCAAAGTACAAAGTACAAAACGTAAAATTACTTATTTCCACGTTCTAAGTATTCGGCAAATAGGTAACTACTTCATTTATGATGTGGACTTCTAACCAAGATTTAAAACAATTTACGAAGAATATTCACAGACAAAGAAGAGTACACAATAATTGACCATATATGAAGTATCTACCTAAGAGGTTTACATTTTGAGTGAAGTATCGATTTTTTTTATAAAGAATATCAGATGCTAACGAGGCTGTAAATGCTTTCTCAGTGTGACGTATTGCGGCCAAATAACACTTACACGTTGGTTAAGGTTTTATGTATAATTATGTGTGGTATGATTATCTCTGGTTATTTGGAATGATTTTAATCGTTGTATTTCTAAAATACTTTGGCGAGAAAAAATCTACCAACGAATACCATACAGATTGTCCAATTCGTGTCTACTCTTTCCATTTTCCTCCAATTTTTTTCCGTTTTCAAATGAGATACATGCAAAATACAATTACCCACTCCTGAACCACAATCAGGCCGGAATCAAAACACAGAAAAGATTGCTATAAGTTACAGTACACAATAGCTGATAGGAAACAGGCGTGATTCATATTATCAACATAGATTTTCGACTACAGTCGCATCGAACTGGCTGGTTTTTGTCGGTACTTTTGCTCAGTTTTTCTTTGAAATAAGGCCGGTATGTGTCGGTATCTGCAGCTTACTCTAGTAATCTTCGCACTCATTCACATCATTACTTACAAATTACCTGCACATTTTGGGCTCTAGTAGAACACCGGTATATATCTAGATGTCAACGCAATGATAATTAACGCAGATAGCGATTTGGATATTAGGCTATACGTGACTGTGTCGCCTGGAAGATTCATAATTAAAAATCCATTTAAAAAGTAAGAACTTCCTAATGAGGTAAGAAGGATTTTACAATATTGTCCAATTCTTTTCACTTGCCTAAAAACTAAACCGGAACAAAATTAGCCAAGTTTGTTAGTGTTTTCCGTAGAGAAAT
>JAUPMF010002717.1:0-11327 GCA_031471435.1 Stomphia didemon | reverse complement strand
GTCGCCAAAATCATGTTTGTCCGCCCTTGTTATAAGCTTGGGGCAAAGTGACGGTAAAGCGACCGGGGCACATTGTGCCAAACGGGGTCGTCGCCAAAATCATGTTTGTCCGCCCTTGTTATAAGGTTGGGGCAAAGTGATGGTAAGCGACCGGGGCACATTGTGCCGAACGGGGTCGCCCAAATCATGTTTGTCCGCCCTTGTTATGTGCTTGGGGCAAGGTGGCGGTAGGGCCACCGGATGCGAAATGGAAATGACTCAATTCTTGCTGAAACAGTAGTGATTGAAACACTGCAACAACAATATTAACAACTACAGCAACTACACTTTCTAATAATAATAACAGCATAACAGGCCAATTTCTAGTAGCCAACACCTTTTGTGAGTTCAATTCCATCAACAGTGTAATGTTACTACTGGTCTTTTTGTGCGAATAAGAACAAGAACAATACGGATCAAGACCACACACCACTTTGAGTGCAACTTTTTGTGCCAAAATATGAAAGAAATTATTTATTCGCAAATCGAGCTCTAGATGTGATTGGCCATTATTTGTAGTTCTTCCAGTCTGCCCTACTTTTGCTTTTTTTCTGGTATCTCTGGATTAGCACAAATATACAAACAAACCGTCGTATTATCGGCCGCTGATTCATGGATTATCTGATCAGAGTGGATTCAGGACTTAAAGAGTCCAGAGATCGAATAATTATCCTCGTCAGTCATCATCAATAGACAGAAATCACGAAAACGAACGAGACCCTGTTTTGTGCTTTGATTCTGTCAGACAAGAAGAACTAGAGCAATGGCGTTATGCCATGTGATTTCCACTTACCGGATTGCTTTCATCACATGACTACGACCCGCGCACGTCACTGTAGTCTTCACCGCTAATTGGCTGGTTTGGCCATCTACGTAAGAACGTTTCATGTCCCGTATGTACAGACAAACAAGCTTGATCAGGTTTCGCCATCTCGGCATAGAAACACTTTGTATCACATTAATCAAGTGCAGTCTGTACGTTTGTCCTACAAATATAAAAAAGTATTTAATTGTAGACAATCGACAGCTGGAATGTTTATCTAAAAATATCAGTAAGATCTAAACAGAGACGGAATTGATAGAGTGAATTGATAGAGGGGGTTTTAACAGAAGACAGTCGAGGACCAATGTCGTGACTAGGGGGTGGGGGCTAGGCTGGTGATGGCTCCTATTTACAGGCTAAATACTCTAGACTATGTTGATAATGATGTGTATAATAAGGACGAATGGGGGTGTGATTAGGGTTCGTTGCTGGGTCCGCTGGCGCCCCGCTGTCTGTGCTGCTTGTCTAAAACCTGTTACGCGATCTAATAGATACGCTAGAACACTCAGCGATAATGCTAACGTAATGACATCATTACCAGCTCAACTTTCCATCTCAATCGTAATACATTCTTTTAAAAACTCGTTGTTAGCTGGAGTTAATGCGTAAGCTAGGTGTGAACAGTGACATCTTTCGCAGAAAATCCCACCACGTGACATCTGCATAGCATCGTTCACCTTGTTACGCTGGTTGAGTTGGCGGCGCATTTTGTGGGTTACAGGAAAATCTTTGGAACTTCCAGGTCACTGCTCCACATATCAGACTTGTAACCTGGGCGTGATCCGTGGTCGGCCACACAGGGGGAGGGAGGTCTCAGTAGTCATGTAAATATATATAACATCTAAAGAACAGTGATTTCTAGTTAGACTATGCTTCTTAATCATTTCCCTGGTATAAACAGCTTGATTTTAATCTGCAAAGGCGCGAAAGGCTAATAAGTTCCCGTCATCAGACGGTATTTAACAGGAACCCTAAAGGTCTTCCCATTTCTTCACCTCGTGGAAAGTCAAGCAATCTGTCTCGCTATCTGTCTCCAGAGAGTTCGTTGCCAAATCGAGCCACCTAGATCTGTTTTAATTAACTCATCAAGGTCGAAGCCAAAAGGCTTAAAGACGACAGAAACGCACCAAGAATGCAACGCACGCAGACAAACGTTCACCGTCAGGGCTATATATGACGCGAGTATTAATCGATCTCCGTATACCTAGATACTAAATCATTCCAGAACGGAACAACGGCTCACACTCAAATATCTCAGCTATTTCACCATCATATACCTATCGTTACTATTATATAACTCTCTTCTATCCCCGCTGGTCTCAATCAGGTGATATTTGTAATGCCGACGACCCTTCCCTCCCTTCCCTTGCTGCCATGTGGTATAAGAACAAGGCGAATGAAATCATAGCTTGATTTGGAGTTAGGCAGACACTCAATCAACCCTCAGCGAAACCCATACATAATCAGGCGGTTTTATGTTGCAGTGCGTTGGGTATTTCAGGTCGGGACCTCGGAAGACTCGGACAGTTGAGGAATCTATTACATATTTAAAGGTTGGCTTAAAGCGATTCCGAGTGCAAAGCAAGCAAGACATACCCAGACAATGGCTGTTCTTTGTGGAGTTTGTTGGCTCGCGCTGGTGCTACTTCAAGTTCTTGTTTATCCAAGAGAAACTTTACAGCAAAGATCAAGTCCAGGATATGGTAAGGCTCGTTTTTGGCCACATAAAGTAGTGTAGAGAACTGTGTTTGGTCGAGAATTGCTCGTTCATGCCACTACACACGTTTTCCGAAAGGAATTTAGTTAACATTCCTGGAAAGACAAACTTGCGCGCCGGCATTCGCAAGTATTTCTTCTCTTTTTGGCTCGGTCGTTTTCGGCCAAATTTGACGGCGGAAAATATTTCTTTGGTTATTTTTCTGCAAGTGTCTTCTAGCAATCCGTTCCGTGCTCCCTGTAGAGCTGTAGGATTAGCTGTTCTCTTGCCAAGAAGAACGTTTACCCACGCAGCATGCATAGCTTCGCAGCCTCTGAACAATGTCAGTCTTTCATTACTCGAGAAACACTCACTTTCTCGACTAATCACTTCACAACAGCAACAGATACAACTGACTTCACGTGCCTCTTTACTAAACCTCTTAGCAATTTACGCTGCAGATATAATAATTAGTTGCGCGACGTTCTGTGAATACTGTCATATTGTACACCGACCTTCCAAGTCAACCATTCATATGCCATAAACGCAGTGTGGTTCCCAGATAAAGTAACATTATATATGCCTTTTAGTGCGCTTCGAATGCTCAGTCTGGCGAGTTGAGAATAAAGGCATCTTTGTGTCGCTTCACAAAGCTGAATACGCAACTCAAGACAAATCACGATAAAACAAAATGGAAAAATGATCTAACTCGAGGATTAGACCTATCTATGATATGAGAACATTTTGACGCGGTTTTCTTACTCAGATTGTTTTTCTCTCTGTATTTCTGGAGTCACGAGGCTCGTACGTTACGAAAGGTTTGTGAAACAATACCCACACACTGTGTACTTGTTTAACAAAACTTCATGAGATGAGGTGAATATAAATTTTGTCGAGTATTTGGATCAACTTTTTTTCTTTAAATCACAATCTCTTTGTAAATCTGAATTACGTGCTTCGAGAACCTTTTATGAGTGCGAGAAATAGCACGAGTGTCTTATGCAGCGATTGTCGTGTGTCCAATTGTCGTGTATGGTGCAATTGTCGTGTGTCGATTGTCGTTTGTGCAATTATCGTATTTGGAAGGCAGGCCAGACTGTGTCATCTAGTGCGGGGGAAAGTAGACTCTGTAGAAAGACGGCAGGAAATGGCAGTGCATATAGTGTCGAGGGCGCTGCTCCTAAAGGGCAAAAGGCTGCATGCCCACGCGTTTCTCGGTGAAAGAGCGATAAATATAGGACATACTTGCACGAATTAATTTATCGTGTTGTTGTTGCGGTTGTAATCGTTTCACATATCTGTATCGTTGAGTGTTATGCTGCTTGATGATCTTTGACATGATTTTTGTTCTTGATAACATCTGAAATACAGCACCAAATACAGCAAAATTTTGACAAGCGTTTTGAACGCTGTTTTCAATGCAGTAGCACATGCACTACTCCAAGTCATCCCGTGGTATTAGCAAATCATTCTCAAAAATAGTTGTAATATAGTGTCAAGGTTATATGATGTGCAACCCAATCATGAACACCACTTGACTCTAGCTTTGTTCCGCCGACTCTCGTCGCTTCTGAGCTGTTGTTGTATTTCGTATGTTCTCATTCAGGTGTAGTGCCTCTTAATCAACTGTAAATCTGTAGAATTTAGCGCCTTGTTATACGACAATTACTAACAACAACATGGCACTGAAAATGCCCTAAAAATGCAACAATCATTAAAATATCATTCTAGTGTTTCTAGAAATATTTCTGCCAGTTTTACAACACTGACATTTGCTTTGGGTCGAATTGCAACGTTCTCCTCATCAGGAAGGTTTCCAATGTATAATGCCATCTGTTTTTTTTATAACGAAATGGTCATAATCATCCATCGTGCAGAAACCACCAAGTCGATTGGACTAATTCTGGAAGAAAATCCAGCTTATCCTAAAGTTGGACTTTAACATTTCCTGTAAAAGTACTGAGAAAGATAATCTCGCACTACATCACGCACAAACTCTGCTACTGGAATTCCACGTATTTGTCCCCGTTCCAAAACTGATCAGTTTCCTAACTTCTCGATTTGTCATGTTTCCATCATTTTCTTAATCCGTCGGCCTGGGCTCCGGTTGTTACCAACAAAACGATGTATTTCTATTAGTTATGGGTCATGTTATCATGTTTTCGGGATAAGCGAAGGATTCGAACTAGTTGGATTTTTGTCTGATTTTTGTCATATATCTCGACGTGATATCGCGTGAGGAAACTGCGTGTTTTAGTCAGCAAGGAATTATATTTAATCCTTGTTTAACTTTCACACTGACGTAAAATCGTTTTATGATTAAATTGTGTTGAGTGATGGTACCGAATCACTATAGGGACACGCCCTTTTAGGGTCTTTCTTCAATGGAAACAAACGACGTTTTTAGGCTCTTAAACTGATGAGATCATGGCTGTCAATGAGTGTGCTTTGGTTCGCTAATGCGTGCCGAGTTAATGTATGTCCCTGTGCTCGGGAGGGGCTTTCTCGAGCACGTCTTGTTCCAAAGGTTAAGAGGAATTAGACAGCGAGCTGAGTGATAAAGTGCTTTCTCCAGTTCTTTCGGCCCAATATCATAACTAGAATACCTCTAAATCGCTGTAGTGTCAAGTATCTCAGAATGCGTAAGAAAGCATGCTCGTGTTGTACTGGAATACGGATAGTTAGGCAAACAGAACTCTTGGAAAAATTTAATTAGAATTCGTTCGACCTAAGGTTTGTTTGACCTGCAGTAACCGGAATTCTATTTACCAGTCATCTCAGAATATTACTGTAATTAAGTTTTTAATTGATTTTAAAATCACAAATTAATTAAGCGCTTTGAGATTAACATCCTGATTAACAACTTCTCAAAGTGTGATCACAATACTAATGCACAATGGTAGACTTGAAGCGGTATTGCAGTGGTTTATGTATTCGGACAGCTCTCATTAGGCTCTATATATAGAAAGATTAGAGGTGCCAACATTGTAGTCTGTCCAGAGAGAATATCATCAAAGTTCAAGCAGCGACTTGCTGACAAAATTGCGCCATGTGCCTCAACAGAATGACAACGAACCTCTTGCAAAACCTGGATAACAGTGTTCATTCTTTAAAGACAACATAGATAGTAGATACAGAGTGTTAGGTCAGCGCGTTATCCTGCAGCTCACACTGCGATAAGGCAGCGATTCCGAGGTCGTGTTGGGTGCGGAGTTGCCGACCACAAGATGGCTCACGTGCTAGCCCATATGTTTTGTCGTGGCTAGAAAGATAGACTCACACTTTGGAGAATTTGCTCATATGAAAAACCTATAAGGAAGTTTTCAATCTTGTTAATGCCGAGGGTTTAGACATACTTGTCCTGATCCAATCAGTTCTAAGCATAATCCTAAATCCGTTTAAGATGGGATTAATTAATGAACTTGTGTCTAATTTGCACCTCATGTTCTCAGCCCATGGAATACAGGCCCGTAGCTACCTCCAGGTGATCTCGTCCGCGCACTTCCGGTTGGTATTAGCCAATCAGAAACATTTTTGTCGCATCGCCAAAAATTCCATAAAAAATTTCAAAATGGCGTCATTCGAGACTGCATTTTACAAAAACAAGTTAAAGTTTATTATAATCTGAGATTTATATGTTTCGATTTCGAGTCTCGTTTATCCTTCTAATGGAATCGTCGAAATATTTTGCCCTGAAACAGAATACTTTGGCGGGGTTTCTATCATTGTTTATTCGATTGAATACATCTCGAGTTGACATTCTCCAAATACGTCCTTAACATAACTTACATTGAAGTATTCTATGTTACTTGGACCACAAAAGCTCTCTCTTGCTCTATTAGCAATTAAAATGAATAAAAACAAAGCACACATGCAGTAAAAGTAAACAAAATCATTGCTGTCTCAGTCAGACCCAAACCGCCATTTTGATTTGGTATTGGGAACTCTTCGTTTTGACAAACAATCCTTTGCGCGCTTCGAGGCGAGATCACCTGGCCCTAGAGGCAAAACAGTCAGTTGCTTTTCGTTTGCCAGTTTTTCCATATGAGAGCAAAATGCCTCGGTTTTGTTCAGGTTACGGACTTGAAGGACATGCGGACAAACAAGTTGATTAGCTCGAATACCCAGCATAGCACACTAAGTGAGGTCTGCCGCATAGAGTGCTGGTGGCTTCTATAATTAGTATTTTCGTAGAGAATGTTACAAAATTCTCTGTCTACGGCGTAGATGGTTTCCTTTAGCGCGCCGAATCAACCTTGCACTTCAAATATGTTTATCCTTGTTTTGGATACATGTTCGGAATCGTCTCGTTAAAAGTGTGAAAAAAAAAAAATTCAATGGGAAATATTTTTTTTAAAATTGTGTTCGTGTTTTTTTCCAGTGTTTGAATCGGATGAATACTTCTACAAAGTTGTTTTCGAGAGCGACGACACGCGAAGTTTTTACGAAGCAGAAGAGATTTGCAGTGAGTTCGAGAACGGCCACTTGGCGAGCATCACGAGTCAGGCGGAGAACGAGTGGCTGCACCGAAAGATTCAGTCCGTAGGCCACAACCGAGTGGGACGCTTCTGGGTGGGGGCGTCAGACAAACGTCAATATGGTTCCTTTGAATGGATCGATGGGAAGCCGTTTGTGTTCTTCGCAGCGCACTATCTCGGCGCAAGGTCTCAATACAACAAACAAGACTACGAGATGTGTCTGTCACTCAAGTCTTCCAGCAAAGATGTGCAATGGACAAATGAAGATTGCTACGATGCGAGAGGCTACATCTGCAAAACAGAAGGTCAGTATCTTGTCCCCAGAGAGAGGGGGGGGGGTAAGAAAGAGATGCGAGATTGATGTTCAGTGCCTTACTCCAAGGGAAAGAGAGGTCAGTGAGAGATGTGAGACTGATAGTTAGTACCTCACTCCTAGGGAGAAATGGGTTAGTAAGAGATGCGAGACTGATGATTAGTCCCAGTAAGAAATAATCTAGGTTATATTCTGACAGTACCTTCCCCTGGATTGCGTAAAGTGGAACAGTAAAAGTCATGTCCATAAGTTAGTGATTTATTGCTCTCAAATTTCGCTAAAGGCTTCTTAACTCGAGTATGACACTCGAACCTCGACATTGGCCTGCAGGGATCAAACGCCCTTCACTTGCGACGGGTTTTCCTACTTCTATTTTAACATAAAGTGGTTTTCTTACTAATCCGTTGTTGATGTGTTTTTTTCAGGTGTTCCTAAAAGACTTACAGCAAAACGAAGATTTGGATATGGTAAAAACAGCTTGTCTTCCATTACATTTTGATAATTTCCTTCTATTTTGAGTTCACCTTATTCGCGTTTTCTTCCTTCTAGAATTTGAAGACAATATCTGGACATACAAGTTCATCTTTCTCCAAGACGACATGTTGTCGTGGCCAGAAGCAGAGGTTTATTGCCGAAGGACGGAGTGGGGTAATTTGCTGAGTCTGACCGATGTAAGGGACACAAAAAGAGTCGTACGCTGGCTGCAACAACTTCGCCACGTTTTCGGATTCTCGAAGCTGTGGATTGGAGCAAGCGACCTTGCACGAGAGGGTCACTTTACCTGGACAGACGGCAAACCATTCAATTACACCAAGTGGAAAGTCGGCGAGCCATCGGGTACCTATAGAGGTCTTTATGAAGACTGTGCTGCTATCTCTGGCCATCCTTACTATGGACAGTGGAGTGATGAGTACTGCCTGAACAACCAGCCTTTCATCTGTAAGACAAAAAGTAAGCGATGTCTACTTTTGGGCAAAATTTACTCTTGTAAAACTGAGAAACTTTCGGTGTCGCATTTCGATCTCGAACCCAACCAGCTGATTGGGCGAGACATTTCTCGGGTTCTGATTGGATCTATTCTTCTGTAGCTACTCGTAACTGTCCAATCCAATGCGTCCTTTAGTCACGAAGTTTGTCGTATAAAAATATGACCTTTTTTATTTGATTTCAGTGTGTGGTGAGAGGACAGATTTGTCCTTCGCGATTGACGCGTCAGGGAGTATGGGATACGAGGGGTTTTCCAAAGCCAAGCGCTTCATCAAGGCGCTCAGTTCGAGCTTCAAAATATCCACCAAAGGAACCCACGTGGGTCTCATCCGTTTCTCAACTCGATCTAAAGTTATGTTCAACTTGGCCGCGTTTAGCAGCCACACGGAAGTGAATGACGCTATCGACGACATGGAGTGGACCGAGGGAGGGACTAAGACCGAGTTAGCGCTGAGAATGGCTCGTCAGCAACTCTACTCGAAGAGAGGTGGAATGAGACGCGAATTCAGCATCTTTAAGCTGTTCATCCTCCTGACAGATGGACGATCCGAGAACCCTACTGCGGTTGCAAGGGAAGCGTTACTGTTGAGGCAACTTGGTGTTCACGTGATGGCTGTTGGCATTGGAAAATATACTAATAAGAAAGAGTTGGAATCCATAGCAACCAGTAAGGATGACGTCATTGGAGTTGTGTCGTTCCGAGACCTGATGATCAGAATGAATGAAATCAAAGACAAGCTGTGTGAGGGTAAGTGACAAAGCAATAATATCCTTTCTTACTCCAACCGGCTGCTCTAGTAAGCAACCACCTTCTTCGAGTGACCACCCCACTAAGCAACCACCTTCTTTGAGTGACCACCCCACTAACCAACCACCTTCTTTAAGTGGCCACCCTTAGTAAGCAACCACCTTCTTTGAGAGGCCACCCTAGTAAGCAACCATTTTCTTCGAGTGACCACCCTAGTAAGCAACCATTTTCTTTGAGTGGCTACCCTAGTTAGTAACCACCTTCTTTGAGTGACCACCCTAGTAAGCAACCACCTTCTTTGAGTGGCCACCCTAGTAAGCAACCACCTTCTTTGAGTGGCCACCCTAGTAAGCAACCACCTTCTTTGAGTGGCCACCCTAGTAAGCAACCACCTTCTTTGAGTGACCACCCTAGATAAGTTTTGTTATCTTGTTTCAGTTGCAAATTCAAGAGAGAAAGCGGACAAACTCCTAGCTAAAGCCAAAGCCAGAGCACAGGCCCAAATCACAGCCAATGCACAAGCCAAAGCACAGACCCCTACCAGAGCCAGAGCACAGGCTCAAGCCAGAGCCAGAGCACAAGCTCAAGCTAAAGCCAAAGCACAGGCTCAAGCTAGAGCCAAAGCACAGGCCCAAGCGAAAGCCAGAGCACAGGCCCAAGCCAGAGCAAGAACACAGGCACAAGCCAGAGCTAGAGCACAGGCCCAAGCCAGAGCCAGAGCACAGGCACAAGCCAGAGCCAGAGCTAGAGCACAGGCTCAAGCCAGAGCCAGAGCTAGAGCACAGGCCCAAGCGAGAGCCAGAGCACAAGCTCAAGCCAGAGCCAGAGCCAGAGCACAGGCCCAAGCCAGAGCCAGAGCCCAATCAAGATCAAGAAACCAACGAAGAGGCAACTACAGAGGCCGATCGAGATCAAGACAACCCTACAGAAGAACGACGTCCAGAAGAACCTATGGAAGAGGATAAACCCCGCTGTATTTTATGCGGCATCTCCAGCATCAACGAAGCCCTAGAGACTGTTGTAGACAATGGTATAAGATATTACCCAATACTCGGTACTAAACATATTAACCACCCTGTTGCATGTGATACATACAATTTACTATTATCAAGCTGACGCAAATTTAGAATAAGTATTTAACGATTAATCTTAGAGGCTGATTGGCTGGGAGGTTGGTTCGTCAGTTTTCTATTGGCTGATTGATCAGTCATATAGATTTTCATTGGTTGGTTGGTTGACGGCTGGGTTCACTTGGTAGGTAGTCCCCTATTGGCTGATTATTTGACAGCAGTGGTAGGGAGTTCCCAATTGGTTGGTTCGTCAGTTTTCTATTGGCTGATTGATTAGTCAGGTAGATTTTCATTGGTTGGTTGGTTGACGGCTGGGTTGGTAGGTAGTCTCCTATTGGTTGATTATTTGACAGCTGGTAGAGAGTTCCCAATTGGTTAGATTCATATTGTTAATTAGACAAATGTTTGTTCAAGCCATGCTTATACCAATCCAAGTTCTATAGATCGAGAAACACCGCGTAAATCGTTTATGATACGGATAAGGTACATCCCACATCCCACATGCGTTATTAACCAAAATTCTTTTTTGCTTTACGTACCGAGCTGTTAATGGTCAGTGTGGCAAACACTTTTGTCTATATGACATAGCTGTACCTGGTCTTCCTGGAAAAGGTACTTTTTGTATATATTTATATATAACAATAAAGAGTCAATCATGTTGTTTTAGATTCTTATTTCAGTAAAAATATTTTTCAGCTATGGAAACAAATGCACGTATTCCATACTGGACGCTTGTTACGACTGTAGTACTGTGTTATCTTGTAGTATATATAACGAGTGTAAATGAAAATAAATCGGCCTTTAGAAAAGTGGAATACGAGTCGCTCGTGATTTTTATCCCGTTTAGTTAGTTACCAGGACACCCATGCAGTGAGTACAACAGGGTTACCATACTTCGAGACTTTTTGAAGAATCTGTTCAAATAAAACTCCTCTTTGCGCAAGTCTCGTATGGCAAAAGAACATAGGGGAAGGGGTGTGAGGGAAGTCTTGGACGCTTCTAAGATTCCCTGCAGACCGCAAAGATAGAGAAATTGATATTGTCCAGTGCTAAGTTTGTTAGAATTTAACTGTAATTGTTGGCTGTGTCTGTGTGACTGTGTGTGACTGTGTGTGACTGTGTGTGACTGTGTGTGACTGTGTGTCAGTGTGTGACTGTGTGTCAGTGTGTGTC
>JAUPMF010002672.1:4287-18693 GCA_031471435.1 Stomphia didemon | reverse complement strand
CACTAAGCCGTTTCTAAAATCATTATCTTCTGATACCACTCAATCGCCTAGCAAGATTTCCAGCGTCGCCTTGAAGACGAAAACAATAAATATAAATACACCTTAAAAGAATGTTGTTGGCGGTAAAAGCGTTTGAAGCATCTTGTCAACAATGGGTAAAAATTGTACATAAAGCATTTAGAAATCCGGATAAATTCAAAAATTGAGTCTGGTCTCGTACAAAAGCCTCTCTGAAGCCAGAATGAAATTATTTCTTCGCCGAGTGGATTCACTGAGTGTATACAAACAGGTCATGTTTGTCATGTGTAAGATGTTTGCTTGAACTTCAGCCTCTCATGTGGAGGGAAACAGCATTTGCACTAATTCATTCCGTGAGGTCATTGTGGTTCTGTTGACAGTGATCGAGCTTGTTAACCATTCTTTTCCGTAGCTCGTGGTTGCTTTGTAACTTAGCTGTAACATAGATCTGGAGATCTTTCAGAGTGTAAATACTTTAATAGCAAGACCGAGAACAAATGTTAAATTATATGTGGAATCTGTCAGATTCCTAGGAGCTGTATTTACAGAAGAGAAAATCCCCGACAGGTGCAAGAGGTGTATTTGTAATAAGATTCTATTGCATAGACCGTGTTTTTCTTCAGCCTATTGTGTTTCATTCAATGCAATCGAACTAAAATACTATGTAACAGAAAATGATTAAGTGGAGCACTATTTTCTTTTCTTCTCTATTACGATTGATTAGGCTAGCTCTAAGGTAGTATACTCATCATGGCGATTCTCTTATTAGTCCACAAGAGTTTATTTATTTACCCATGGTTTTTGGCTATATTGAAATTATAAATTATAACTTTCTTTTTTAACCTCGCCGCGCGCTCGTTCGCGAAGCAGATATTTTCATCAAAGTGAATTTGAGTTAGGATCATTAAACGACCTCTAACTCGACGACTGCCTGTGAATGCGATCAATACTGAAAGATATAGAGGTTTCTAATGAAGGTGATGATACCGTAGCTGGAGCTGTACTGTGTATAACCGGTTTGATTTAGTCGATTACATCTCGATTACATCTAATGTTACAGAGACACGACAGAATGTTCGTACGTACGCCGAAAACGGCTATGATGTGGTCCCGAAATAAAGTCAATATTTTGTCTAATTTCCCGTAAAAAGTGTCAGTATAGTTGTTAGTTCAGCTTGCATTTGTCTTCAAAGATCCAGCTTAAATTATAGCTCCACTGATAGCAATATAGCCGAGCGAGAAGGTTATTACCGATGACTGGAGTGTTGATTAGAATATTTAGAAGAGAAATATTGTTTTCCATGAATATCAGATGAGATAACGAATGTTTGATTCTCTGCACCTCCAGTTTTCCAATAACTATAGCAACTTCAGCCATTGTTTGCTAAAACAAAACTATGAACGAAAGTTATTCAATGCTCTGCCGCGAACACGACACGAATGAATGTAAAGACAACACGCACGAATTATAAGCTTTATTTTTGAATTCCCAGTATACAATAAAGTATTTGCCTGCAAGTGACAATGAATCTCTTTACCAAGCAAATTCGCAACAACTTTAAAAGTGAACTCAATACTTAACCAGTCCGGCCCAAAACATCAGCACAAAATCTAATTCATCTTCGCTAAATCCGGGCAAACTAGACCTAAAATGCTACATTCTACTGCGGTGAAACTACCGTTACCTTGGAAATAAGTATACCAGGCTATTGAAAAAAGAAAATCGCTTTGCATGAAACATCAAAACATGTGCAGTGTCAGTTTCGAGGTCGTGAAACGTGACAATATTTACACAAGAAAAATTATATGAGAAAACTCATCGTTTTGAACGAAGCGATATACCACATATTCAATTTGATTGATTATATTTATACAGTCTATGCTGAAAACTTGTTCGTTCGCGCCTCAGATTTATAGATAACGTTCGATTAGGAAGTAGTGAATACGACCGTACTGTTATTTATTTTCTCTGTTTGTTTAGTCGTGTATCTACATCGATAAGACAACGCGCGCGCTTCATTTCCCTGTTTTGTCATAGTCTTCGGATCAAGATTTAAGGAAATTGAGTGTATCTCGCATCCGGTTTACAAGAATGAGATGATCTAAGTGAAAACGAGGAAGAATGCACACTTATCGCTTACACTTTCTCTTTTTCATCAGTGATCTATGTGCTTTTTGTGATGATGTTGCCTCGGGGCATTATCCTGTAGCTATAATCACAGAGTGATTCAGCTTTATCTTTCACCCTAAAGGAATATTATCCCTTACAGTTGACTTCGCAGCCGACATCTCAAGCAGGGAAACACCGCATGATCCATTCTTTCTTACTTGTGTCACGTCAGCCATATACTGGTGTGTTGAGCTGTTTATGTTCTAAGCACTTGTTCAGAGTTGTATACCGGCTATACCGTGCCTAAGGTTTGGGTTGAGCAACGACTTTAACGTCCACACGATAATTAGGACACAGATACGCGATTCGCGCGTTTCGCCAATAACAATTATCAACCATCCTAAAACCATCTAATTAACATTCATTCATCGCCGTTTCCTGTATTTCAATCACATTTCTGTATGACTACGTTACCTCTGGGCTGATTAAAGCGTGGAACGAAGAGTTCTTAAAACTGTGTTATCGGCGTCATCCAGCAATATCGAGTCACGGTTCTGAATGTGCCACTTCTCAGTCAACGGTCGAACAAAACAACATCTACGGCTTGCACGCAACTGTTCTACACATACACTCATTCATCTCTTTCTTCTTCATCTTCAAATTCATCTTCCATGATTTCGGGATGCGCGTTCTGGATAATTACCTTGGGGGTGTCTCCGTTGTGGTAGGCAGTTAGTGGAAGCTTCATAGACTTTTTCCCAATCAATTTCGAAGGTACTGCGGTCGTATAATCAACGTCAATAGTATCTCCCAATGATCTCGCAGTTGGAACGTCCGATCGACCACGGCGACGATTTAAAATGCAAAGACGAAATAGAATATCTCTAAAGGCTCGTCTAAAATCGGTATTAAAACTGGAGTAGATTATCGGATTTACTGCACTATTAAGCAGCGGTAAAACATAGACAAAAACAGTCCCTATTGCGAGTTGTGCGGTGTCTGAGAGAACTGTTTTGTAGCATTCCGGACAAAACTGCACTATAAACATGATAATAAAGAAAGGTAGCCAGCAGACGATGAACGTGCCAACGACGATAGCCAGTGTCTTGGTCGCTTTTAGCTCGCGCACGATCGACTTTCTGCGGCGCCGCTCGATGCGTCCAATGCTGACGACGCTCTGTCGTGCTCCGTTTAGATTAGCAACTTCAGAAGAGTCCATTTGCTCCGTGAATGGTGTTCCACGGAGAACGCGGAGCTTCCTTGCTTGTATAAAAGCTACTTTGAACACCAGGGAATAATTAATCACAAGAATGACCATGGGCAGGAAGAAGCTAACGGCTATGGAGAACGTGTAGTAGAACTTGTCCACCTTGGAGCAGGCTGGCACGTAATACATTTGACCGTCAGCCGACCACGGGCCAGTAAACGAGAGGGCAGCAATAAGTAGAGAGTAAGCCCAAACGAGAGCTATTGCGATGAGCGCTCTCCGCCTCGTCATGATTGATGGATATGTTAGTGGATGCGAAAGGGCAAGGAAACGGTCCACGGACACCATGCTAAGGTTGCAGATACTCGCGCTGCAGCACAACAGATCTACAAAGATCCAGAACTCGCAAACGGAAATCCCCAAATCCCAGCACATGTAATTGAGTGTGTGATGAATGCGAAAAGGCATCGAGAGACCGGCTACTAAGAGGTCGCTGACCGCAAGCGACACTATAAAACAGTTCGTGACAGTTCGCAGTCTGCGATAGGTTAGGATGGCACCACAAACCAAGCAGTTCCCGCAAACGTCGAGCAGCAAAATGAAAATCACAAAGCTGGCCTGGGCAATAATAGATACAAGATCGTAAGTGATATGTGTCTCGCAGGAGAAGAGCGTCGTGTTGTTGAGACTCATCTTGGTTCTCCGAGCACTGAGTCCGTTTTGCCTCCACTGATTTCAGCCACGCTCGCGACCGCTAGCAGACCATGGCCAAGAGTAATTTCGGTAGATCGCAATCACGCGAATAAACTTACGTTCTCGCCACGACGCCTCGAAAGAATGACCAAGATTCTCGCTGTCAATCTGCTCTTATTCAATGACCAGTGAACATCTGGCGTGGTCGAACCGAACTGCGCAAATGCCTATTAATTAATCTGTTTTTGCATTTTATATTTAAATCTGTACTTGACAGGCTGATTGTTCTATACCAAAGTATAGATCCATAATGATTGGGAAAACCTACCTCTCTCTGCCTGCCGCGTGTTGCTAACTACGTTCACAAGAACATCTAAATCATTAGCAGAAACTCTATACACATTGTATCAGAACAAGCGAGCTTATTTTGCCCGCGGGCTACGGCTTCATATTCGAGAAAATCATCCCGATTTTAACGGAGACGACAATGTCATTAAATCTCTCATTTCTCGGGCCGTGGACCAGTTCGAATTATAACTGACAAAAGGTCTTGTTTGCCTTATTTATTGGGTGAATTCTGCAGTCGTATTCACCGGTATTTGCATTGCGCTGTGTGGGTTACTGTGTGTGGTCGCTCGCTGTATTCATGTCTAACTCCGGTATACCTTCTGTGCAGCAACAGGCACATTTAGCAAGGGTTTCCCAGCTTCTTATAAAGCTCACAGCAATCAAAAAGCCGGCATTACGATCGCAATTATGAATGTTCCGGACAACTCGGCTTAAGTGAGTTGAATAAGAGAAAAGGTAAACGTGAATATCGTGATATCGGCACCGATCGTTCGTTCACCTGTCCGTATTTCACCGTCGTCACCGAACTGATGGCCCGTATAGTATCATGTATTTATGTATGTTTTTACACCGACTGAGACAGTGTGAGGTTTTCTAGCTTTCTCTGAGTGCGTAACACTCTTTTTTTTTCATCAACCATCGAAAAAAATGACGCGAAAGCGAGAGATTATTGACTAAGGACACACATATGTCGCTTGCGCTCTCACCACAATTGTTGTGGTTCGCTATTCTATATAAGAGACTAGAATGGCACTGGTGTACATCTCGGAGGAAAAAGCAATCACTTATTGAGCGGTAAAAGAAACTTTCACATTCTATTTCCGTCCCTCATCGTTTGTGATTGTTGAATAATTCAAGTCTGTCTTCTGTTAGGCCATCAATTAGACGTCAGTGATAGACGGAAAACTGTTGGCAAAAAAACGCGAAAAAAACACTCGAGTGTATCACGACAACTACTTTTTGTGTGAGCAGCGAATGGGTTTGTGGTGTTAGTGTTGTGCAGCCGGTGTAGTTATGTTTTGTTCAGTGTTTTGCAGCCACGTTTCTATTTACTTCGAGTACAGACTAGTCCGTACCAGACAGTCAGTTGATACCTGGTCTGTTCTATACTAACGAGCTGCAAAATGATCAACTTTGACAGCATATAACTCGCTTTTCCTCACTCGACTTGACATTCTATTGACATTCCACTGGGCATGCAGCCATATAGCTTAAGGCAACCCTGGTCCTTACAGCCAGATTCAACCGTTTGGAGAGAAAACTGCTCTAACGAAATTATCAGGAAAGACAAAGCTGTCTTGATTGGTAGCCCTAAGGCAAAATACACTGCTCTTAAGTGATTTTTGGCAAAATATCTCAGTAATATTGCAGATTTATTTCTCCGACCGTAAAAGAATCTCTAAAACGAGTCAAATTTTTTCCTTGTCAAAATAGATTTATTTTGTCATTTTTGGCTTTTTTCTTACGAGAATAGTTTCTTCCACAGAGTATTTTCACTTGTAGATCATGCAGCGCTTATATTGTAGACAACAAACTATAGGTCATTGGTTGTTCTGAAACCAGTAAATCTTGGATGATCTGAGATTGCGATTAAATCCGGTCGAATCAGCTTTGGATAATGGATTCTTCACAAAGAAGCTTTTTGCGTTCTTCGCTGAACGATCTAGACCCTATCTAGACACATCTTTACATAATAAAGACATAGACTGTATAAGAAATCTACTGCGTGTCCAAGGTTGAGCGATATGGATTGCCAGAGATTAGGAATGGATATGCCATATGTTTATACTGTATAGTCTTGTTGGCTTGAATGTATATAGTGACGGTAGGAATTAATATTTAATTGTTAGGAAGTGTTTTGGTTTTCGTGATTGCCCAAGGTAGACACTCAGTATAGAATTGGATTCCTTCTTACAAAAATACTTAAGCAGTGCCGTCAAAATTGTGTCCCCAGGACAACATGTCCTGCTTGTGAACATTAAAAGTATATAAAACCTTTCCAGTGAAATTCTACCACGCAAGTTGTCCTACTAATGGTTCATGAAATACGAATCCAGTTGCTTAGTTTCCCTCAAGGTTTATTTTTGTGCTAAGTGAGACGTTTAAAAGCACTACCTAAAAAAGCCTTGCTATAAAGTTACAGTCTGATTTTAAAATTCCATGAATACACTAGTGAACAATTATTCCTCTTTGTCGGACAAATATCCTGCCAGCTTTACCCGGGGCCCTCACATTGGGTTCTGTTATATTTACACCACCAAGTCAGGATTTATTTCAACATTGAGCCATATTTTCCAAACACACTGAAACTCCATGAAATCTTTACATTTTAAACGCTAAATATTTACCCGAACCGACAATGTGACTTGAAGTTTCCTTGGGCAATGAATTTGTTTAGAAATGGTCGCTGTTAACATAGAAAAGGATGGTTAGATATAGTTGGGTAAAGCTGTAAAAGTGTTGTCGGCCATAATTATATGAGCAGCCCTCTTGGAGAGAAAGCGGACACTCAAAAACCGATATACCTACCACGTAGTATAAACAATGAATCTAATAATAAGTTTGTCAAAAAAACATATGTAAGCGGTGCAAACATGGACAAACAAATAGACGCACTGATGAATACGAAGCAGTTCTTGTGATGGCGTCAAATCAATGAGGATTGGGTAACAGTATTGCTCCAGGAAGCGGGAACTGGGGAAATACAAACAAAAAGATGGTCGATAAACTCCAAATTGAATTTCCCCATGTAGGATTACAAAAAGGAGTCAACAAGAATCTTTTAAGTAAGATTGCCGTGCAGAAATATTGATTTTATGAACATTTATTGTGTCTACAAATTTCATTCATTAAGATGTATGGAGTGTGATAAAGGCGTAGGGGATCAATGGAGTAGCTGCTATTGATCAAGACAGAGGAGCGCCGATGGTAATGTGTTAAACAACAGCACTACTTTGCCATGGCAATGTCTTTCGCCAAAGATGTCCTCGCCAAGGGCACTTGAGAAACTCCACAATAGACTAATCAAAATTCATTCTCTCTGAAGCAATTTCACCCAACTTTAAAGAACTTTAAAGATAATTTGCATTATCACCATCATGTTTATGCATCATCGTCATTATTCTTGTCTTCACCTTCCATCACCCAGACAACCTCTACGACCATATGAAAGGCTAGCTTCCTTTCGTCTGTCTAAATCACCTGTCTTTTAGATTTGATGTACTATTCATGAAGTTCCTTCGAAAAATGTTCAATTAGGTATAATCTCTGAGATGAACTGAAAGAAAATACTTTGTAGTAATTTAGTAAGTGCGGAGTGCTTGGCGGTCTCGACGAATCTCATTCTTGACCCAGTGGAATCTCTACCGTGTAGTCAAGTATTATTGTAATCCATAAACTCTGCTAATGAATAGTTCTCATTATGGTATTAGAACTAGAGTGCAATATGCAGTCAGGAAGTACAGAATATACCTGTCGGGGTAAAAGACTTCCTTGCGTATTTTCTCTCTCTCACAAGTGAATGGTCTAAAGAACCGTCTAAAAAACGAATCTTGCTAGTTAACTCGGCTCTGTTATCCATTTCTAGTCGCTATCGTGTAAAGAAGCGAGAGGAAGGACTCTTAGTAAACTATTGTCCTAGTAGTGTAGACAATACTCGAAAGACGAGTGCTTTAGAAACAGGGCCGGATGGAACTTCAAGAACACTTTTATCCTAAGCCAATGGTTTGTCAAAGATGTATTGAGATGGGAGTTATTCCACCATGCAACATGCTTTTCGTGCACTTGTCGAGGGAAACGGATCCAAAACTGCTATATAATTTATACTTGTGGCTTTCTCTCCGGCAGCCAAAAACTGATTTTAAAATCACTTATTTCTAACTCTAGTCTCCCAGAACTCCTGAATAATAAGTGGAGCGGTGCTGTAGCTAGACTGTCTCAGTTCTGATATGGTATTCTAACGTAATAAAAGCAACATGACACCATCTTCGCACGCAGTCATAAGTCCAAGTTTAAAGTTCACTGGTGGGTATCTTTTTGAACTTTTTTACCGGCTTCCCTTGGTAGATCCTGGGATCAAAAATTCTTCCTGGCTTTAAACTTATAAGGCTTCAAAGTCTTATTTCTAAAGGTTCTATGTTAATTTTAACCCAGTAAAACCTGAGATTAACATGGTTGAATTTCTACTTGGTCCGTTGACATTTAACTGATTTATCTGAACCTGCAATGCTAATAAAGCAATTTAGCGTGATTTATCATCCTCAAATCCGTCCAGAATTCAATCACACTAAGATAAGTTGTACCTGAAAAAGTCTAGAGCTATCAGTCTAACAGAGGCGTTGGTTTCTGCTGCTAATAGCTCGTGGTAATCTTCGTTTATTTACACGAACTGCGAGTTGACAATAAATCCTCGACGGAAAACACAACCAGTTGACCAATCTCTATTTTACCTCATTCTTTATTGACAATTAGTACAGATTCGGCGTTATTTACTTAATAAACCGAAAAGGTGTTTTGTTGGCGGTGATGAGCGTGATAAAGTGTATGGTTTTCACCCAGACACAATGTACGCGTAGGAGACAATACTAGTTGTATTTATAGACATTATACTTCGCTTGAATACAGCTACCAGTTGCCGTGTCAAACGAGTTTAGCTTGTCGAATACAGTGTAAAGACGACGACTTAAAGATGTTAAGGGGATATCACATATATGGCATTCTGAAACCTGATTTGTAGTATACCATTTCTATCGGGCTGTTTCCTCTCAAGGCAGAAACACTGTCTCTATCAATAGTAGCGACTGAAATGCCATTCTTTTCGGCTGGAATGCGAGAGAAATACTCTATGTGTATCGAACCTTTGGTTGCGTTTTTTGCTCAAACATTCAAAACCACATTCGATATTTTATGCGACCCCAACGAAACCACCCTAAATTGTTGTGATGAATTTTAATAAATTATTAGCGTGGCGTAAGAAACTCGACACAAAACTGGTTATTTCTGATGCCAGGCTGAGTTGTTTTCAATTCCATATAGTTCCACTAGTATGTCGTGGGTCATTAATAAAGAAAACACCAATACTTTGCACAGCTCACAGCGCATGCGTGAAGCGTTTTTATTTCAATTTTCGCTCACTGAGAAATCAAAAGCTAAAACTTCATGTAAAGAAAGTTTGTCAGGCGAAAATAACTATTTCTCAAGTTAAAATATATTGAGTGAAGACAAATGAAATTAGCCATGAAATTGGCAACGGATAGGTTCTACACTGAAAATATTTAGAAAACTTTAAGAAAAGAAACCCCACTGTTTGATAACAAAGCTCATTTATCAATAAAACAGTGTTTCCAAGTGATGAGAGAACTGCTTGTCACCACAAGTTGGTCTTCGTTGCTCTGTTATCGTTTAACTTATCTCATCTCTTCATAAATAATGCATAACCAGCTCTTTCTACAAATAACACAAATTAGATCGTAAATTGTATTGGCTTCTCCACGGTGCTCACGATAAACAATGTCAAATTGGCTCGAAGCGCAAGAAAAAAAACACTTAAACGCGGAGAGCAGTTATGTCTAACTTGACGCCGCTCGTAACTCAACCGTCTTGTCAGATGAAACCCCATGAAATAAGCCGCCTTTCTTGCAGTTTAGGTTTATTGACAATTAATTCAATGAGGTTTAATTCATCGGAAATGTTCAGTACGAAAATGAAAGCCGGGTGTTTTACGAACAGAATGAAGAGCAGACGTAAAAAAACCCGCCACAATTACGGTAGTCAGGTGTCTTTGCTCTTGCGAAACCGACGTCCAACTATATATACAGACACGAAACATCGCACAACGAAGCTAGAGCAGCCGTGCACTATATTTCGCTCGCTCTCACAAAAAAAAGAGAATTTCTCTGCTCCGCTTGCAGTAGCTTCAGAAATAAAAGGTCTAGTTGTGGTACCGTAAATCGACGACGGAAAGATGGTATTGAATGGGAGCCTGCAGTTTCCAATAACCTCGCAATCTATCTCATCTCAAGATGCCATGTCGTATAATAGCATGAAAGCCATGAATTTATTCGTATCACGCCGAATTCTTAAGAGAACAAAATTGTACTTAGAAACCCCCATCAACTAATCTTATTTTTCTTATCGCTGTCACAATGCGGCTCATCTAGTGCTATTGGGTTCTTACAGAAGTCCATAACTAGACTAGTTATGGACTTCTGGTACTTATTGTGCTATATTTAGGGTTCTTTTTCTCATCGGGCTGAACTCGCCTGAAATGACTGAGATTGGACTGAATCTGACAGGAATATCAGCAATAAAACTGAAATTTTATCCAAGCTCAAGCAAATTCTCCCACCAGAAGGAAAAATCTATCGAAAACAAGACCACATAGTTCAATCGAAGTTCAATCGTACCGAGGGAGGAATAGAGAACTGGGGAGAGTGGATGTTCGAAGCTCAACATCGCAAGCCTTTCATTCGTGATTGGTTTATCTAAGATGAGAAGATTTTAAGTGCTATTCTGGAGATTAAAAGACGCGGCAGCTCAATATCGAGCCATCCAGAGCAGCCTTTCTCCCAGCTCTATGAAATGAGTTAGATATAGATCGAGTATAAATTATAGAAGAAGGTTTTTGACATAGGAATAAGCTAGTATGATTAAGGAGAGTGAAATTCTCTTATAATACTTGAGGATGTTTCTCGGGGCAGTCTTCAAGACGACACAGTCATATGTTAAACTGAGTCATTTATCAGTTGTATTAGTGAAACCAAAAACAAAATCAAAGAGTTTGGATCAGCTTTTAATCTCTCACAGAAAGTGCACCAGCATTACTTGACCCTTCCCTCTCCTTCCCAACTAGCTATACTTGATTACTAGACCGCAAACATACTTGTATCTGTACAATACAGACCCAGGACTAGACCTTCTGACGGTGTTCACTAGATATTCGGATCCAGATATTCTAGGGTTCTCAGTGTGAAGCTAGACATCTCGTCGAATGGATGCATAAAGTATCTTATTTATATTGGTTATGAAGCATTTCTACAGATAAACCTCAATTGCTTTCACAATAATTTTAAGCCAAGAGTTCAAGGCTGTTATATTAACTGAAGCCCACTCCAGCTTGACTAGGCACTTGGAATATACGAACACTACCGATCATCATTGCATGTGTTTATAGTTATATTTCCTGGTGTCTTATGTCACTAACTCTCAGCTATATATATCTGCTGGCACCAAGACTTTAGGTACCACAAGAAAAGCGTACAGGTTTTTTGAGGGGATTTTATGCGAGGTTTATTTTAGTTCCCTTTCTGTATATACACACCACAAGTCCTTCAATCTAAACTGAACACTGCATTCTATTCATTTAGTGGTAAAATAGTTTGTGGTCAATTGAAAACTAGTCGGCAAAGTGTTTTACAGAATTAGACTAAGGAGTACTTAAAATCAGTCTTTTTGCTGACTATTATTCTTACAGAATCTCGGCTGTTTATTTCAAGTTTTCGATTCTATCTTGCCTGATACCCCGCTGCTGTCAATTGGTTGTTATTCACTAAGTAGCAGAGCCATCACAGTGGGTGCCAGTATACGGGTGAGGGCCACCTACCATTTGTCCATATCGGCGCCACATGCAACCAGCGATATACTTATCACTGATACATCTAGCACAAAGTTGTCGCAAAATACTATAGTTATATATTTACAAATAATGAACAAGAAAAAACTTATCGATGCTGATTGGCCGAAGGCAGTGCTGTTTTTAAGAAGCACAGTGCAAAAAACAGGAAATTCAGTGCGAATTAAAAAACAAAAAATTAAGAGTCCAAATTGCACTTGCCCTACGAGTAAATACTCGTTCAAATTTATCCCAAATTGCACTCGAAACTATATGATTTCTTATTCAAATCTCACAGAATTATCGTATCAACTTCCAGCCAAAGTGTATTGCTGATGGCTCAAACGTTTTTATCACGAGATAAAAATGGTTGAAGACTGTCCTTACCCATTACCGCTCGTTGACAGAACATCTTTTGGCCAATCTTATAGAGATTCTGGCCCGTGGGTGTTATGGTGGTACTTCTTCGGTTGTTTTTCAGTTATCTCTGGGATGGTAATCTAGAACATGTCAACGATGCGAGACCAATAAAGCTGTGGCTCACTGATAATGGTCTTAATGGGTCGAGGAAAATAAAGAATCAGCCCACATTGCATATCTTCAACTAGCCTATTATATATATTATATATATCTCTCTTTCTTTTGTAGTGATAAAGGCAGATATCAGGGATAGAATATAAGATTTTGATCTTCCAAACAGTAAAAACACACATACAAAAGGTAAGGAAGTAGCAGTCTAGAACCTCCACGAACTGAAAATATTTTCATTATCCAGGCGCTATAGATTTTTTCAAATTTTTAAAAAGATTGAAAATCCAATCCTATTTCCCTTCTGTTCCGGTTTTAATTTTCACGAAAGCACCCTGCAACGTTCATAATGTTGCTATGGATACTCCCCGGAAGTGTTCTTCGTTTAAAATTCTGTTTTGCGATTTCCAACATGTTTTTTCAAACATCGAGGATGTTGACTTCCCCAGAAAGTAAATACCCCATAGAACTGACTCGAATTAGTCAAGCACCACACAATTTGACTTCGAGCATTCATAAATTATTTCCTCTCCTTCTCTGTTAAAAGAGCATTTTTACACGGTATAGTTTGCTGTGTGACGTCCAAGCAAAAATCATGAATTATGCCAAGCGAACGTTGTTTACGTAAGCTTATCCTAAAATCATAGTTTCAATTTAAAAAAAAAGGTTTTTACACCTATAAAGCCGGTTTGCCATGTCCTCAAGTGATTGGCTAGTAAATCCAATGATTTGTCGCCGGCTTTTCATCTGTACTACACGGAAATCATTTTGATGTTCGGCAAATTCTTGACAGAGTGGGAAAAATTCATTAATTCCACTGGCAGTTTTTGTTGTGTTTTGACAAATCTGCAAATACGAAGAAAGCGACGTCTACGTTATTTATATAGAAAACAAAGAACAGCCGAGAATTAAACTTGAAAGAGGATTTTAATATACACCTGAGGTCATTTTTGAATCCTCTTCTTTTCAATAGTGCATTCCACTAAATTATTTTGAAGTTGTTTTGAGGTGAAGGTTTTGAGCAGCTGCCATGTGAATTCATTGTCGTATTGAGAAATGTAATCTTCACCTATATGGGCCGTTAAATTAAGCAACTTCTATTGACCTGACAGCCGAAAACGGCTAGATGAAACCTGATGAAGTTTTCCGTGACCACGGTCAACATTGCCTAAAACACCGCATTATCTAATTAGTCACATCAATTACGCAGTTTTATTTATTTGTTTATTCTATGTAAACCCTCGAGCAAAATCCATTTGTCAGTGAAGAGAAACCCAAATTGGTAGCCACGAAAGTGCCTCTTTACTCGCGAACTTAATTCACCCTTCTTGAGTGTCGCAGGCGAAAACGTCAAACGTTTTTCCTCCAGCTAAACTGTTTTAGAGACCAGCGGGAATGAAACTTAGAAAGTAGTGTTTACTTATACAATCTGTGTAAGATATTTTTTGTCTCTTTTTGTGCCCACGAAATATGGCTATCATTACATTACTGAATGCTGCTTTTTAATATACAAAGAAAGAAACAATGAAAATGCTTCTCATCCGGCAATGGTTCCATCCCCTTAGGCTGAAACAAACTCCTGTTTTAAAAATGCATACTTCAATGAGTAGCAAACAATTTCTAGTTTACTGTTTACCCAATGGTATAACACGCTCTCTCAGTCTTTTCTTGCCGTCCAACTGACGACTACATAAGATATAGTTTCACGCAATTTTTTCAACAAGAGATGAAAAGATAAACCGAAAAGCCACAAGTTGTTTCATGTTCAATTTTGGAGCCTCAAATTCGTTCTTGATTATCACAAAGATAACCACCACAATGCCCGAAAACCCGCGTGTGTCACGGAAATGTAAAGAAAACTGACACTTGGAGTAAAAAAAAGAAATTCTTCTC
>JAUPMF010002650.1:0-11345 GCA_031471435.1 Stomphia didemon | reverse complement strand
CAGAACCTCTTTATTGATGGAATCAAGATGATTGTTGCTGGAAGCGTGAGTGGAGCGCACAATGTCACTGTTGGAAATAACGGCCGACTTATTCTAAGGTATAATATGATATAATCTGATGTTAGTAATATAATTTATGGCCCGTACAAACTGCATGTAAACATTGTCTCGGTAACATTGTTCCTAACGATGTTTCTTGTCTATACAAACTGAGACACATTTCTTAAGGAAGCAAAGTGATATTTTAGAAGCATGTTTTGCTTTTCGAAAACAAATTTGCTTCCTCAACAACTTTGCGCGCGCATCCAAACATCAATCTTCACGCTATTGTTATAGGAAAATGACATGCGTATACAAAGAAACTTTTACCGTGCGTCGACTTCAACCAGAACCACCAATTAATCTGCCAATAACAGTTCACAATCTGACTTTGTTTATTAATCATTCAAATTTGACAATACTTAATATAATATTTATCTTCTTAGCCAGTATTTTGGGTATCTTTTATATTTTAGAGAACTCACAGCACCCGATGGTAGCAAGTCCCGTATAATTCATTTTGGAGCCATTGAGATTCAAGGTGGTGGGAAAATTGAGATCCAAAGCGACGTTGATGGGCTTTTGATCACTTGCACGTCTCTATGGATACGCAGTGGAGGCATACTTGCTGCCGACCGTCTCAAAATTGATTCGCAGTCTGTTACAATAGAACAATCTGGTCAGATAGAATTGAACTTTCAGGTAAGATAAAAAGTGAATGTGTGTCCATTAAAGTGAGTAAGGTACCATGATAAACTTTCTCTTTTCCGAAGGGCTTCAAAAACGGTTCTGGTATTGGTGTAGGATCACATGGTGCATCCGGGTCATCGGGTGCTGGTCATGGGGGACGAGGAGGTCGAGGAACGGGGCAGTCCACAACGGGAGCTTTTTATGGAAATGTCAAAATGCCGCAGATGTATGGCAGTACTGGCGGAGGTGGATATACACCAGGGGGAGGTGTTTTGTTTCTTAAAACTCCTAAACTGACCTTAGATGGAAGTATTGGTGCAATTGGCGCTAGTGGAGCTGTTGGTACCGGGTTTGGAGGAGGCAGTGGTGGTAGCGTGCTTATTAAAGCAGAGGAGTTTGAGGGATCGGGTGCCATCCGAGTCAATGGCGGACATGGAGGCACTGGAGGAGGAGGTGGCGGGAGTGGTGGTAGAGTTGCTATGTACTATCGGAAATTCTTTTATAAAGGAATTGTGACGGCGTTTGGTGGAGATTCTTCAGTTGAAGTTGGAGCCGCTGGGACAATTTATCAACACAATGATCTAAACCTGTACAGTATCCTAGAAGTTTATAACAAAGGAAGACAACCGGCTTCTTCAGAAATCCTAAACTACGGAAAACTTTCCACTGACAGTGCAAGAACGTGGATAACGGCAGTCTCGATCAGCAAGATTCCTAAGCGTGTTACAATAAAGGAATTCAACTTCGATGTCGCTGTTTATGAGGGGTTTGACATCGACGAACTTAGACTTGGTGGTGGAGCGCACATTGCTGTGGAACCTGAGTTATCTCGCTTTAGTATTCGCTTGCATACCATTGGAAGATTTACTGGGAACTACGAAGGTGGTACCTTCGGCTATTTACACACTGGACCCAAGCAGCTGGTCATTGTTAAAGATACTGATTACTATATTCCTGTGAACTTAAAAATCTATCAATCAGGGTATTTGCAACTCCCATCTCGTGTCATGCTGCATAGAAACTCCCTTGCACTAAATGGCTACCTTCTAGGAGTTGACGACCTCACTATTTCCGAATGTTTAGTCAACTTCGGAGTCAATTCAGGAGCACTAAAAAGAGGTGCAATCAAACCTCTTCATTTTCAATTTGGATCTGTTACCTTGCTCGATGCCGGATATCTCCAGCTCTTAGACACAGGAAACGAATATTTCCTTCATGCAGACATTCTCAACATTAATCCTGGAGGTAGAATAGATGGGAAGAACCTAACATTGCTATCAGACGAGTTCACTATCAAGGAGTCCGGATTGGTCAGGCTTGACGGACAAGGAATGAAGTGCAGGCCTTACAATCGTTATAGTGCAGGTGCTGGTGGGAGTCATGCAGGCTATGGAGGTCTTCGGTCGGAACAATACGCATCAAGACCAGCACCTTTTGACTATGTGTATCTACCTGCTATGTTTGGAGAGGCAGGACTTGCTGAATGGAATACCCGTGGCTGCAATGGTGGAAACGGAGGTGGAAAGATCAACGTGACAGTACTTGGGACGTTTCGACTAGATGGTATTATTTCCTCAAGGTAAGTTCAATTGTTCATCAAGTGTTCATCATTATTATCTACATATACACATGTAATATTCATATACAAATAATAACTATATTTACATTTTAGGGGGTTGAACGGAGCTACTTATGGAAGTGGAGGTGGTGCAGGCGGCAGTATTTTAATAAATGCCATCTCTATAGCTGGAAGAGGTACTCTCGATGTTAGGGGTGGAAATATTGGTGAATATAAAGTCGGCGACAAGTATTCAGGTGGAGGAGGCAGTGGTGGGATGATTGCTTTGTACTACAAACATCCAACACAAGGGTTGACTACACTTATTTACGGTGGAAGCTCAGTCTGGCATGGTGCGTCAGGATTTCTTTACGAACATAGAATGATTGGAAAGCTTGAGAGTACTCGATTGACTCTGGATAATAATGGGTTGGCTGTTGCGAACGAGTTTCTCTACTCAGTTCTGATATGCGACGCCAAACGAATCGATTACACCTTTGATAAACTGAGTCTTCTAGGAAGTGCCTGCCTAATGATGCGATCGTGCAGTCGTAATGGTCCTATGACGTTAATAGCTAAAGACGCTGAAGGAGACTCAACTGGCTATCTAATTATCCAACAAGGTCATGATGTTTACATTGGCGTTACAGGTCTTGATCGTCGCGAGCTTTACCTCCCTTTTAGTGTTGATGTTCATTCTGGTGGTACAATATCAGTCCCAAAGACCCTCATAATCAATAGTGGAACGTTATTGTATTTGAATGGAAGTCTTGTTGGTGTTGATGTACTTGTTGTTAATGGCAATGGGAAACTGGCAATCAATTATCCCGGACACACCGGATATAGGTCCGCTTCCAAGCGTTTTATTTCCACTTGCTCTTTCAAGAAACTTCACGTAAAAACTGAAGGTAGAGTTGTCACGAGAGCGCAAGGGATAACTCGCAATAATTTTAAAACAAACATTCTCCAGTTAGACTATGGCTCAAGTTTTGATACAGGAAGTACAACTGTAACAGCAGGAAAGAAAATTTCGTACTCATATGGAGTTTCCTTGAAGCGAAACGACTGTCCTCATGGTTATGAACAGATTGCACTTGCATCAAAGACACTGTATAATCCCTGTGGAACAGGAAGTCACATTCACACGAAAAGTAACGTTTCTTATATTGTGAGACATAATGTATCCAAGACGTTGTACAAAGTGATTTGGAACAATATTGATGACGGTAATGGCACTCTTATACGCGTTTCATCGATTACAAGTTGGGTTGTTTACAAAATCATTTACGAGACCCGGTTCAATGTTACATATTACATTGCTTGTGATTATGCTGACTTTGTTCTGCTTCCTGGACAAACCTGTACATTCCAGCCTGGAAATTACACCTATAGAACCCTTGAGATTCACAAAGGTGCAACTATGAAATTTCGAGCGTCTGCAAACCTGGATTTCGTCAGTCTTCTTCGAGTAAAAATGCTTACAGTATTTACCGGTGGCACTTTACAAGCAATGGTGTCAAATTCTGCTAGAAATGTCCCCTCATCGCAGAGAAGCGGCGGGACATATGGTGGAAATGGTGGAGGAGACGCACGATTTGGAGCTTTATATGGAGATGTCACGAGTCCTAAAGACTATGGTTCATTTGGTGGCGGACCGACAGGTTTCAGAGGATCTGCTGGAGGTGCTCTAATGATTGAAGTATTAACACTGTACCTTGATGGCATAATTGAGGCGAATGGAGGAGATGGGAGAAACGGTGTGGGTGGTGGGAGCGGCGGAAGTATTTTTATCAACACTAACAACATTGGAGGAAACGGTATTTTACGAGCAAGAGGAGGAAGTACCGCAAGTCCTGGCGGTGGTGGTGGAGGCGGACGCGTTGGATTGCACGCACTACAAGCAGAGAAAGTCTTTCGTGGAAATTATGATGTCAGTGGTGGTTCTGGAGGCACGAGTGGGAGTCCAGGTACAATATATTTCAGAAACAAGTCAGATAAACGCTTGTACGACGTACTGATTATTCAAAATAAAGGAACAGCACCAACAATGTTGCCGAGCTCGCTAGAAAATCGAACATACGATGAACTGAGAGTGACATCAAATGCTGTGTTCTCAACCGGTGCTCAAGTGATCAATATAAAATCTTTAGTGACCGATGGAACCGGAAGAATTATTGTTCCTCCTAAAGGCATACTTAAAGTGGAATCCATTGGCAATCCAACCAAAGAGATCAAGTGCGATGTTGACGTACAAAATGGAGGATTTGCATATTTTCATGGATTGCCGATTTTCAGCGGACCTGGCTACCCAAGTGTATTGATAGCAGGTACCATCAAAACAGACCTACTCCAAATATCGAGATCGAAATTCCTAAGGCTAAGCAGTACTGGTGAGATAATAACAAAGACTCTTACTCTGCAAAAAGGCTCTTCAATAGAACTCAGCCCAGGATCAGCTGTAAGACGAGGTGCATCGCAAATGCAATTTGATCTCGATTCTCTTATCTTAGAGTCAAACGCAAGAATGCATTTTATTTCCAGCACACTTACGCTTAAATCTGATAGCATATATTTGAGCAAAGGTGCAGTGATAACTACGAAGAGTGGACTGAAGTCGTTGAACATAAGTGCTATTGATATGGTAATGGAAGGTGGTACCAGCATCGATGCTTCGGAAGGTGGTTTGACAAATGGACCAGGAGCGGCGTCAATATCTGGACATGGATGTGGCCATGGAGGACAAGGCGGTGGTAGTGGAGGTGGCAAAGCATATGGCTCGGTTTTCGAACCAAATCATTACGGCAGCGGGAACAATGTACGTGGAGGTGGAATTATCTATATGTTTATTAAAAACATTTTGCATTTGAATGGAGTGATATCGGCTGATGGACAACAAAATACAAATGGTGGAGCAAGTGGTGGAAGTGTTATGCTACACGTTGGTACACTCAAGGGTCACGGAACTATAAGAGCTAATGGTGGTATTGCAGGCAGTCGTTCTGGTGGTGGATCAGGTGGTCGTTTAGCACTATACGTTACTCATTTATGGCCTTATAAAGGAAAAGTTACCACTTTTGGAGGAAGCGGTAGTTGGTATGGAGCGGCAGGAACAGTGTTTATCCGCGAATACCTTGTCGGGATTCCAAAGAATACAACGATCGTAGACAACAACAAGCATTTGACTTCATCAAAAACGAAGATAATGCACGAATCTAAACGTTTTTATACCATGAAGAAGCTTAGACTTGTTAGCAGTGCTGCTCTTGAGGTAACATCTATACCGAACAGCCAAATGGAAATACAAATACATGAGTTGGATGGAGACGGTAGCGGAAGCTTTCACGTTCATGCAAATCAAACGTTATCTCTGGGCGCTAGTAAAGCAGTGACTTCACGACCGTTTATGTTTCCATGGGCAATGACAATAGATCATGGTGCAACTTTGAACCTTGCCCCCAAACTACTCATCACTCGTACCAAATCAAGACCGTCTCTTTATCTTGCCGGCAGGCTTATTGGTGGTCAAGAAATTACTGTTGCAAATGAAGGTGTAGTTATAATAGCGAAAACTGGAACAATCGGTAATTTAAAATCTTTGCCAGGGAAATTCTCCTTCCGAGCTTTAAAAGTGTCCAGCGGTGGTCGCATAAAGTTTGAAACCGAGGTGACCAAGAGAGTCGCAATTGTTTTGCAATCCGTTTCAATTGATGTCGCTTACGGGGGTACCCTAGAAGGTGCTTTTCTACTTGTAAAAACACCTTTACTGAACATTGCTTTCAACGGGTCCTTGCATTCCAACGGACTAGGAAATCTACCGAATCATGGCGTAGGAGCTGGACTGAACTGGGTGTTTAGCGGTGGCAGTTACGGAGGATGTGGAGGTCTTGTTGTCTTAGCCAGTTGTAAACTTTACGGTTCCTTGTATAGAACAACCGAATTTGGAAGTGGTGGAGGTGGTATCCCTGACAACGATTTGACTGCTGGTGCTGGTGGTGGTATTTTGCAAATCGAAACTGACAAGTTAATTGTAAATGGTTTAATATCTTCAAATGGTGGAAATGGAAAAATCAAGCTTGGTGCTGGTAGTGGTGGAAGTATCAATATAACCGTTACAAAAGAAATTTCAGGTCGTGGATTTATAACAGCAAATGGTGGGATTGGATACTCCACTTCAACTGGAAATGGCGGAGGAGGTAGAGTTGCTGTTCTTGTGAAAGACAGATTTAAGTTTGGTGGACAAATGGTTTCTAAAGGAGGCAAAGCAGACGCTAATAGTGCATCACCAGGAACTGTTTATATTGAGGAAATTCGCCCTGGCTTCCGATCTCGACGTCTTGCAATCGATAATCGTGAAATACCATCACAATTTTCAGTTCCTGTATTTTTAGCACAACCAAATGTGGTGTCTTATAATTTTGACGAGCTCAAGTTGTATGGCAAGGTCACTTTACATGTCAAGAAAAATATGATCATCGATAAACTTACCACCAATCGCGAAAGCACAATTCATGTTCAAAATAATGTGACCATAGAAATTGAGCCAGTATCGACGTCTCTAGAACCACTGTGTAATTTACAAGTTGATCGAGATGGCGAGATTAGAATACCTGACACAGTTTCCTTTCTTGGGACTAAAAATATATTTTCTGGAACTCTCACTGGCATACTGAACATGATTATTGGCGTAAACCGAAAGACGCAGTTTTTGTCATCTGCACGTACTGCAAGGTTTGTCGATGGGAAATATACTTTTATAACGAAGCGAGGAGAGTATCGATTTTCTTCTCTGAAAATCAAGAGAAAGGGCATGGTTTCATTTGAAAACTCCCGTCTTAAGGAAATTCCTCTCACTATTGGAACTCTTGAAGTCAACTATGCTGCTGTTCTCCAAGGAAGTTGGCTTAACATCCGTGTCTCTTCACTAACAGTTAACCCTGGTGGGAAAATTGATTTATCCGGTCAAGGGCATACCAGCCAATCTGGTCCGGGAGCAGGTGGCAGAATAGGTTCAACTGGAATTGGAGGTGGATATGGAGGGTTTGGAGGATTTGCTTCTGGTATATATGGGTCTTGGTATGGATCGGCGTTAAGCCCTAATCAATCTGGGAGTGGCGGTGGGTCGTGCTCTTCTGGTCCTGGGGGCAGTGGCGGTGGCCACCTTCATTTACAAGTTATAAATACTTTGGTTATTAATGGCGAAATAAGTACAAATGGAGGAGATGGAGGCTTCAATTGTGGAGGAGGAAGTGGTGGGAGTATATGGATTTCGTCTGAAAAAATTAGAGGAAACGGACTTCTAAGCAGCGCTGGTGGCAGCTCTTTGAGTGGCGGCGAAGGCGGCGGCGGCAGCGGAGGAAGAATTGCATTGTATGTTGCACAAAGATTGGGATTTGAAGGCAAATTTAACACCTATGGAGGAACGGGACGCTCTTCTAGTGCATCAGGAACAGTGTATATTCAAGATGACAACAGACTGATTCCCAGGAAAAGACTTTGGATGGAAAATCGAAAGTTTACTGGAAGCTTACCAACGACTGTGCTGTACGAGCCTGAAACCACAACAGTTTATTTCGATGAGCTCAAAATGATGGGTAGCGTCCGATTTGAAATTGCAAATCTCCCTAAACAGCAGGTGGTAATAAGAATACATACATTTACGGCTGATGGTGCTGGAGAAATGGCTATCAAGTTGAACCAGACAATGTACGCAAGAGTCGTCGAATCTAAAGAAAGTCATTTAACACTAACAACAAACGTTCACATCGAGAAAGGAGGGAATATGGTCGCAGCATCTAATGTTTCAGTCGATGGAGCAACCCTAAAGATAGATGGCAAGATTTCCAATGTGCGTTATCTTGTAGTAGAATCGAATAGCCGCGTACTTTTTGGGATAACATCACAGACATCGCTGATGAAAAAGGGGACGTTTGTTTACCAAAGCCTTCCAGGGACTCAGCAGTTTGCCACGGTGACATTGAAGAGTGGATCTGATTTCGGCGCTCCACAGAACCTTAGTTTAAGCGTGGGGATTCTTGATCTGAAAAACGGCGTTCAATTGCAAGGAAGGTTTATTGACATTAAAGCTCAAGATTTACTCATTGGTCGAGGAGCATCACTTTCAACGAATAACATCATTTCAGTAAAGAGAAAGAACGGAGAAGGCATATCTTCTGCAAGTGGTGGATCAGGAGGTGGCCATGGAAGTATAGGGGGTCTGTCAAACAACAAACAAATTGGAGGCAGGTCTTATGGAACTATATTCCAACCTAGCGACCCTGGAAATCCTGGCGGTGATGGTTCTACGCTACATTCTGGTGGAAAGGGTGGTGGCGTTATTCGAATCGTCGCAGATAATATTTGGAACGATGGATATATAACGGCTAATGGAGGAAACGCAATTGCAGGCTCTAGAGCTGGTGGTGGTAGCGGAGGAAGTGTGTCTGTTACTGTAAATAAGCGGCTTCGAGGAAGTGGAATGATGTCCGCTGATGGCGGCAGTGGAGATGGAGCAGGTGGTGGAGGGGCAGGAGGCAGAGTCACAGTGCATCTTAGTAACCGATACACGTTCATTGGTAAACTTCAAGCATTGGGTGCACTGTCGACTATAGCTTACCAATCAGGAGGGCCAGGAACAGTATTCATCAGTGAGGTTAGATATAAATTATCGTTCAATCAACTTCACATTGATAACCGAGGGCAGAACTGGGATAAATACGTCACGCTGAACGAAAGTCCACAATCGCTTGAGTTCAACCAGGTTCATATGTACAACAAGGCCTCGTTAAGACTTGTTTTGGATCCACATCTGTCTCGTCAGCTCAAAATAAGAAAGTTATACGGTGATCGGACTGGTCTTGTTCATGTGTACAAAAATCATACCGTGCATCTTGAAACGCAATTCGCTGTCACGAAAACACCCATAAATCTTAAAATTGAAACCGGAGGCGAATCTGTTCTTGCTTCAAAATCATACCTAGTTGGACAAGCAAGTACTGCGTTAGCGTTAAACGGCACATTGTCAGGAGTACGAGATCTTTACATCACACAAAACAGAGTGATTAAGCTGAACAAAGGAGCCCGCACTTCAAAGCAAGGAGAACCTATGGCTACTTTTCATTTTTCAAGCATAAAACTCTACAGCGGTTGCTCTGTGACAATGGAAGATGTGACCGTCGTTAGCATGGTAGTAGGGTTTTTAAACATCAAATACAGTGCCAGATTATCTGCTCATCATTTGAATATCCTCGTTTCTAAGATAGATATTGAGACTGGGGGACTTCTTAGCGCTGCTGGGGATAACAAGGCCCGCATGGCTGTCGCTCCTATAGTCGTGTCTGTACTTCCACTTGGTGCAGGTGCTGGACATGCTACTGCTGGAGGTCGTGGAAGTGGCGGACCTGGAGGATCATATCATGGATCCTTGTTTTACCCAAAGGATCCCGGACAGCCGGGTGGCAAGGGAACAGGAGGCGCCCTTGGCGGAAATGCTGGTGGATACATCATTATAAAGGCTGGGTCACAAGTAATCAACGATGGTAGCATAGATGTCGGCGGAGGTAACGCAGCGACTGGAAACGGTGCAGGTGGTGGAAGTGGAGGCAGTTTACTTATTGATACACATCATTTTACAGGTATAAAAATGTTTAATCAAATCTATTATAAATTTTATTAATGAAAATTATGTTGTGAAAACTTAACATTTTCAATTATTACTGTGTTATTGCTAACAGGATCCGGTGTAGTCAACTCAAACGGAGGTAATAGTGGGGGACGCAGTGCAGGTGGTGGTGCTGCAGGTCGTATAGCAATCTACACTAATCTGCATAGCTACCGTGGTGCCTATCAAACATATGGTGGCGTATCACCACAGGGTACCCATGGAGGTCCTGGGACATTGTTTATAAGAGATATACGGTCGCTACTTCCATATACTCAACTCCGAATAGACAATTTAATGCGATCCCTCCACGACAATGTGATACTAGATGAAGTCGACATGGACAAGTACGAGTTCTCAGAGGTCCGCATTTTGAGACGTGCTTCTATTAACATGGCCGTAAAGATTCGAAAAACTATATTGCGCATGAACAGACTAGTAGGGGACAGGACAGGCCTGCTGTACGCAAAACGCAACCATACCATATACCTTGAAGCATCTGATACGGGCCATAGCGTTTCAAAACCAGCTGTCAACTTGAGGATTGATGAAGGTGGGGAAATGGTTTTTGGAGCTTCATTGTATGTGATTGGAGATGGAGCCAGGGGCACTGGTCAAATATTAGGAGATTCTTCGTTCACCATAAATGGTCGAATGACCGACGCAGCTAATCTCTACGTCACAAAGAGTTTGAAGGTACGTTTTGCCAGCCAAGCTCACTCCGCGGATATAATCGATGGGAACTTTATAATTTCGAAGCCTGGAAAATTCGTGATGGCGAAGCTTGAAATTCAAGATGGAGCGGAGATGCTGTTTAATTATTCGGCTGGTATACGCTGTACCGTTGGTGTTATTCACATGAAGTACGGGTCATTAATACTATCTGATAGATACGAAGTGCGGGTAACCACATTGTTAATGGAAGCAGGAAGTAAGATGAGCGCTTCTGGAGATGATAGACCAACTCCAGCCGTTGGTCCTACAATACCAAGCTCGTGCCGAGGTTCTGGAGGGAGTTATGGAAGCCACGGAGGAAAAGGTAAGATTTAATAGAGAATATTACCTTTTAAAATTAATACACATTTTACTTTGTATTTGTTTCCCTCTTATATGTTGTTTCATTGATTGATTAATTGTCATTTATGGTCATATATAGTATATATATATGGCAGCAAAATTTATATTTTTTATTGACTAGTTGAATAGTGAAATATTTCGTTTTGAACGTCACGTCACGTTAGTGAGTTTGACAAAATGCTAATTAGATGACGTCAAAGGATGTATTTCCCATTGCTTCTTCGCCAATTTACACTGCACAATTTGCAGTTTAGAAAAATATATATATTGGTGAGATGCTATCAACATAAGCTATGTATATTTGTAATACTGACGAATAATTCA
>JAUPMF010002539.1:0-11376 GCA_031471435.1 Stomphia didemon | reverse complement strand
CATGGATTGTACATGTACATGTATTATACTGACATTTCGTGAAGCTTCTCAGCTGTCCTGCGAAATGAACATTTTACTCACACTATATATGGACTTTAATTAACCATAAACAATAACACTACAAACACTGAACACTTTACCTACTGACTATATAAGGACTAGGAAAGACCAGACATAAGATATTGTGGGATAATATGGCTATGTGCCTGAACACATAGCCGCTTTATTAAGATTCAGTAGGTTATAAGCCTAGCAAACACGGAGGACTTCTAGAAAATGAACAAGGTAGCATGAAGAGACATGGGGAGAAGGCGGGTAAAAAAAACCCAAGTGTGTTGACCGTGTATGACAACCAACTGACTGACAAAGGTGCCAACCTCAAGTTGAGTTGAGGGTGCCCCAATAGATTGCTATTGCCACCCCCCCTACCCATGTTTGGTTTGGTATGAAAACGGAAAGGCCATAATTCATTTAAAAATGGTGATATATGACCAGTACTACACTACTGTACTATACCACGATACATGTACCAAATAAGCCGTGTGTCGATTTATCCTGCATTGGTCAGCCGTGCTACCAACTAGTACAAAACTAGTTTTAACTTAGTTTGAACTAACAAGGCAACGTAGTGCATTGTGCTCGAGTCCGGTGATTAAGCAAAAACAGAATTAGAGAAACAATGCATTTTCTCTCTCTTACAAAATGATAAACTGCTGCACCCACCTACATTAATGCGATTCTATGAAGCGTGCATAATTAACTGTAACTGGTTGGTTTTTCGCGATTCTAAAAGCGTGCATAACTGTCACTGATTGTTTCGTTTCCTACCTAAATACAATCAGGTACTCTGGGTAGCACTGCAAGTCATAAAATGCCACGAAGATCTTTGGATTTGTTTGGTCATCAACTACAGAGTCGTACGAATCGCTGGTTGGTTGGTTTGGATCTTTCGGTGGAGGCACAGCCAAGTCTTGGGAGCCTACGGTATATTCCCCTGTCAACGCGCGTGCTACGTACATGTAGCGATCTCCCTGCGAGTCGGGTGGGGAATATGTCGATCTTGCTGAGAAGTCGGCATCAACCGCAAAATAGACTCCTTTTCCGTACATTGCAGCTAAAAAAAGACACCGGTTGTCAAGAATATTCCAATCATATAATAATGAACGGTCTTTATGGAAGGGTGGAAGGATATTGTATATCTGCAGGATTACGATACAGATTTGCAACAAATGTATGGATGATCCGACGTTACAGTCAGTAATCAGTTAATAAAGCAAGATTTTCTTAGATAGAAGTATTTTCACTTACATATCAATACTCGTTCACTCACGTACCTATTTATTCAACTTCATTTACTTAGCTTCACTTACCGTTAGTACCGGCGTAATTCCTGTTGAATCCATTGTTATTGATGATTTCGATGTTGGTATGACGGGTTCCATGGAACAGCATTCTTTCGTTGCGGCTACTTTTGACATTTTTCTTGTCCATAGTTTGCTTCTTAACAGCATACTGTTTGTATTGTCCCGGATTCTGAACTCGTTGAATCTTGACAATCTTCAAGGAGCATGTCTTTCGAAAAAGATCACTGACTTTACCATATTCCCTTGCATGCTTAGTTTGGGATAGATTGAAAAGATGAACTGTCTCCTCTTGCCCACTGCTTGTTTTGGGCTGTGGATCCCAATAGTCTGGCAGACTTATGTCTTCAAATCAAACATGTATGTTATTTCACGAAATAAAGAGATCGTTGGGGCGGGGTGCATTGGTGGTGTGTGCTTGACTGAATGCAAACTGACTCAGCTATTATTTAAAAATAAGTTGTACATTTATAATAATTGGGTAATGTTATCAGTGAGAAGATAGTCACTATAGTATACTTTCAAAAAGCATCGGGCCACATTAATAAACTTACCATTATCATGATCACCTTTTCGTTTTCTTTTCACCTTTACCTCCTCCACATCATCAACAGTCATTACCATTTGCTTCAAGTCGATTTCTTCATTTTCCCCCAAAATGACCGATCGCTTCTTGGCACGATATGCTGCTTCAATCAAAGCATTTACTTCCAAGCTGTATGGAACAAACTCATCATCACTTTCATATTGCCATTCGACATCTCTAGCAAGATTTTCGGCTTCCTTTCGTTCATATTCTGTCTCTTTCGCCTTGTGCAAAATGTCATGGACAGATGCCATGGCATTCATAACGTCTTCGTTGTTTCCCTCTACAATAATGCGTTCATCAGGTTTGTTTACTTTCATGCTGCAATCAAATTGCCGTCCTATCGATCTTATCTTTCTTAAGTGATCTTGCTTCAAAACTGCTATGGCTTCATTTTGTATCACTTGTCGCTTACATTTGTCATTTATCATGTCTGAAATGGCTTTCACTGCAGCTTCAAGTTTTTCTGGAGAACCACAACACACGCAAAGGGAGAGCTCGCCTGTCCCTTGGCCTTCCATTTCTTCTGCTTCACCTTCTTCTTCTTCTTTCTCAACGGTCAATCCAACAAGGTTGGTGAGTCTTTTGAAAAGTCCTGGCTTGTTACCTTTCGCTGGCTCGTCCCCAGCAAATACCTTCATTTGCGAATAGAAATCATCTATCATTGACTTCTGGTAAACAACAATACGGATTAACTGCAGTGATGTTGATGGCTGCTTTGTGAACTCTCTGACTGCTAGAAACATTGACTTTGCACAGCATTGCGCAGAAACTCTAAGATTTCCTGTTCCAATGGCAGGTAATGAAATGCTACTTAACCCTTTCCGTTCAGCAACCCTTAGGCAGTCTAATACAGCCTTGACAAGGTTTGGTTCGTCCAGAGAGTCGTAGGGAACATAGTGAATCAAACTTTCCACTTTCAAGTTCCCAGCCGTTGTCGTGGCAACTTGTCCTGGTTTCACAGTGGGGTGTTGGCTACACTCTCTCTTTACAGAAGAACCGCCCTCTCTAATGATTGCTGCACCAGCTCCTCCACCATATTCAATATCCAGCTCGGGATTTGAAACCACGACTAGCCCATCTGTAGTTTCCTCAGTGATATCGCCTCCTTGAACTTGGACGGTTATGTTGTCTATATCTATTTCAAACCAATCATCCCTTCTTTTCCTTATCGACGAAATGGGCGACTTTGATCTGGCACTCGCAGCACTTTTCCTGGATATTCTAGCGCCTTTAATAACACGTGGACTCGCTGTTGGTAACCTACTTGCCATTTCATCCTTGAAAGCCTGTACAGTTGGTTGATCTTTATCGTACACCACAAACATGACTTTCTTTACTGTACTCCCTCGACTTTTCCGACTAGAAGAAACATATAAGAAACTTATCGATACCAGCTGATCTGACACAAAACATCACTGCATACATCACAAGCAATAACAATTACTTCAGGTAATACATCCAAAGTCCAGTTTCGTACCTGAACAGTAAGACTTCTTCGAAGGATATACTAGCCACAACATTACGTGGAAATTGCAAAATTCCAGTTCCAATGGCGGGAATTGCAATCGAGTCGACCTTAAGTGTGTCGGCTTCATTTAGGCACTTTTTAAGAATTCCACGAAGAATCTACAAAAGAAAAAGAAATTTATAATTATTATCAGTCTAATATTCTATATTCTATTCTCTATTAATATTCTGTCTTCCATTATCCACCAGCATTACTGGAATGCTCTAAGCTGACTCGAAAAATACTCCGCGAGAAACCACGACTCGAAAGGGAAATGAGCGCCATATATTACTTACTTGTTCCCCTAGTCCCCTATTCCACTCGCTACAAACGACATGAAACACATGTTTGCAATTGAGTTTCCCTGGCCTGGTAACACCAATGTCGCCAGTTTTCACAGGAGCAATGTTATCGCAAAACTTCTGTAGCTTTGGTCCAGCAACCGCACTAAATGATTGAGCACAAGCATTGTTTTTGAGATTCAAGGTTTCTCCTGCCGTGTTTACCAGCACATCAGCCTGGAATAAAAAGTATTTAGTTGTGTAGCACTGATGCATTGAACACTGAATAGAGAGGTGCCAAAAAGTACTGCTCCCAACAAAATATTGATTAAAACTCCTACATTTTGTGATAGTGAATCATTATAATGCTTACTTTCTCTTGAGCGATGTTTCCAACCTTGAGTGTTATGGATAAACCTTCGGGGGTTTTGTAGATTTCACTGGATTGGTCAGCGGTTGATCTGATTCCAGGCATGCGCGGTCTAGGTGCTTTAGGAAGAACGCTACCATCATTAAACCCTTTATCGGCAGCAAATCTTCTCCGCATCTCAGATGCAAAGGTTTTAATGGTTTTATCATCGTTGTTCATTAGGTGGACCTCAGAAAGATTGCACTGAGGATTTTTTTGGAAAAACTCCATTACCGTTTCAATCAACAAATTTGTGCAAAGATCAAGAGGGAATCCAAATACACCCGTACTGACTGCTGGGATTGCTATTGCATTGAAGGTCTTGGCAGCTTTGAGACTATTGTCAAATGCTAATTTGAGCTGACGTTCTGGCCGAGTCAATGTCATGCCAGCCAGTTTATCTTTATCTGCCTGCGTATCCCAGCTAGGACCAACTGCATGTATGATTCTTTTGCAAGGCAGTTTACCTGGACCTGATTCGAATATTTCCCCTTCCAAAAGGCGACCATTCTCGGCTGTGTGTCGATCACATTCATCTTGTATGGTTTGTCCTCCTTCTCTAATAATTTCTGCTGCTAAGCCGCCCACGTGAAAGAGATCTGTATTAGCTGCATTTACTATCACATCGACTGGATGTTTAGTTAGATCCCCTTTGTAAACAATAAGCCTTTTCTCTTCCTTTGTTCTGTAGCTACAAATGACCTGGCTGCTTGGTGATCTTGTCGTTGCACCAAACTCCTGAGCAGCTTCTTGTTCGTCTATGTTGTCAACTACCTCGACAGTACAGTTATGCTCGCTTTCTATGCCCTTTAGAAGTATTGAACATTTTTTTGACTTAAACAACTTCTGGACGCCTGGCTTCTGAATTTTGACTTGTTGTTTGCACACAGTTTGGATAAGAAGCATCAGTTCCTTTCTGCCTTTTTTGATACCTTTCTGTGTCCCAGATATTACAATCCCGCCATCCGTCTTACTGGGTTGTATCTTCACAAAAGAATCTTGTAAGTCCTTCTGGATTTTCTGGATTTCATCGTTCCACTCAATAAAGATGAATCTTGAAATCCGATCTGAGGCCCCGAGAACGTCCTCAAAGACAGCGTTCTCTTCAATGTATTCCTGAATAATCGTATAGCATTCGGAAACGCCTGGTTCAATCCCCCTTACCCACAGCGTCTTGGTTTCAGTTTCAACCAAAATATTGACCAGAAATTGTTTTTCTTGGTCAGCAAGTAACTCATTCCAATTCTGACATTTTAACACTTGGAAATGTTCGTCATTTAGATGAATGCTTTTCTCTGTTGCATGATGCTGGATAAGCTTCTTAGCTTTTCTGGCGTGATCACTATTGCTGGAAAAGATCAAAGCCTCGTTCTTGCTTTCTCTCTGGTCATGAACAAGTACTGCATTGATCTCCTGCTGTTTGAAGCTGTCGTGCACAAATTCCTTTCCCTTTGAGGACTGCAAAACGTCCAGGAGCTGCTCTGGCAACTCTAAAACGTCTTCTTTCACTTTCCCGAAGAACTTAAATAGCTCCACACTTATTTCTTGTAGCCGTTGCTTTGGTCCTTTTATGACCATTTTGCCTTTCGTCACATCTACATTGATGCTGATGTGTGCTGAGGTACTCTGAAGCTTTTTGAAAAACTCAGTCCTCTGAAGAAGTTCTAATTTACCGCTTTCAATATCTTCTTCAACTTGGGTTTCTACAGTGTCTTGTATTGCCTTCTCTTCAATTACCATGTCGATGCACATTTGAACTTGGTTTGCTAGTTGCTGGATGCAAAGCTTATCACCGGTAATCTTTATCGAACACGTAATGGAATCTATTTCCACACAAGCATTATCATCGTTTTCAAGCTTGTTCATTTCTACATTGTTGACTACTTCTTCCCATATCTTGGGTTCAACAGCAATCACTTTGCATTCAAATGTGTTTAAGAAGTCTTGCACCTTTTCGGCTGTTTTGCTCCAGGCAGCTCGATTCTTTGTTGCGGTTTCTCTTCCTTTAACCCTCGCAGATTTCATCTCCGGTGTCCATTCTATATCAACAGAGCATTCATCCTGAATAGTTTGTAGCTTTTGTTGACTCTTCTTTGTTATGAAGCTCATGGTGTCCGGATCAATCTCAATTTCTGTTTCTTTCTTCTTCTTTTTCTTTCCATCTAGTCCACTTTCTTCAGTCAGGAATTGATAATACAACTCTACTTTCAATTCTGATCCATTTAGCCGATGTTGCTTACTTAGAATCTGACGTCCAAAAACTAAAAAGCAATAAAATGAACATTTTATAGATAAGCCATTAGTGTATCAGACTTCATACAAATGCTTTGCTTTTTACCTGATGTCCCCTCAAAGTTAATCAGTGCTTTTCCTTGCCCTTGCAGATCTATTTTAGATGGCTCTATCCCACAGCCTTTCCTTGGATGTGCAAAATGAAATTTGATGTCATCTTCTGTAGTGTTTTCGGCCAGACCAGAGACTTGAATACTGCAACAGTGCGCGACCCGTTCCAAAGTAAGCGTGCGACCACAGAGAGGTTTCTTGTTTACTTTCTCGGTAAGCATATCAAAGTCTGTGTGAATACGTTTAAGAGTAAGATGAGTAAAATATTCACTAAAGAGCCAAAGGTACTGAATCTTGATTAAGTTATTTGTTACCTGGTGGTTCTCCAAAGAAAATAAGTGCATTGCCGTATGTCCCACGCTCATGATTTTGTACCTCTTGGCCACTTAAAGTCTCAATGTAATTGCGTAAGCATTCTTCAGATATTTCTGGGTTCAAACCTTTTACGTGTATCTTGTAAGCATCTACTGGAACTTCCTTCTCTGCTTCTTTGACAGCAACATCAAATGACTTCCCATCAATTGTGTGGCTGTGGTTGAGAAAAAGATCTCGATCTGAAAATAAAGAAATATCTATCGATACCAGAACTTTTAAATAACAGATGATTAATCTTAAAATATCGTTTAGTGGTGTACTGAGTGTGTCACTCAGTTCTAAACAAAGACACACAATATGAATGCACGACAGTGTTCAATGAACTTGTTTGAATTGAAAAACTAAATAAAAATACACGGATATACATAACTTACTCTCGACACCTGAAAGTTGAAATTCAGCAAAGCCGTCCTCATCGTCTATGGTGATAGATTGAACTTCTCCTCCGCCAGATCGTCGTGTGTTTTCAAGGTAGTTCCTCAATGATTCTTCTTTCACTGTTGAAGGCAATTCTCTGACTACAAACACAAAAGGCAACGTTTTCTTTGGAGAATCTTCATGCACGTTATCCCGTTTTGCAATTGGTTCTTCAGATGATGACACGGCTTTTGGTTGCTCAAGGTTCAGTAAAGACACGTCCAAACGAGAGCCTTCCAATTTGTGTTTACGGTATTTCACAACGCGTCCGGTATCTTGTAGAAAGCAAGATGTAAGTGTAATTATCTTTAAATGGGTTACTGAGTAACCAATGAATCAAAGACGGCCAGGTATAAAATCATAAAATAATGTACATCAATGTTAGTCAATACAGCCGCACTCAAACTCACCTTCCTTGTTACGAAAAACGACGATAGCCATGTTAAGAGCATCTTTTAGATCCACACTTTTTACAGGTCCTCCTTTAGATCTTTTATTGTTTTCAAAATAGTTTCGGATGGCGTCCTTGGTGGTTTGTGGTGTAATATTCTTCACTTGAATAGTACAAACCTCCTGTGGATCGTCTTCTTCAGTGTCATCACTGCTGTCTTCACTCGAACTCTCCTCTTGCTTTTTCATACCTCGGCCGTCATGATATGCTCCAGCGTGTATTTGATAGCCCTTTATGTTGTGTTCCCTTGCTAGGACATTCTGGCTTGCTTTAATAAACATATTAACAAAGTAAAACTGAATAATTGAAATAACAGTAAAAGTCAATTAAAGTCAGCAAAGGCGCCCAATGGTGAACGCGTGAAAGCCGGTTTAAAAAAAGCGGTTCAGAGGATTTAGCTAAAGTGAAAATAAAGCAAAATACTTCGTAATCTGTTTCGGGTTACCTGTGCATTGCACAGTCCCTTTCTCGTACAGAGCATGCACAGCAAGATATTTCTATTGATTCGTCATAACGTGCCCAGAAACGCGGCTGATTAATCCACATCCGAAGTTTACATGTTAATTTGTTATATGTGATGAATGGTACATCTAGTATAACGATTTCCTTGAAAAAACAAATATTTAAATTGAATGAATTTCCAGTTCAAAACCGAATATTTTACGAACTATTCACAAACGTTGATCGTTTAGATATCGATTAGCTAACACCTTTTTTACTACGACTGTTGAGAATTTCGCTTTCTGATTGGTTGATCAGCTGTTGATTAGCCGTGGTAAATAAGAGTCCATACAACACAGCGGTCAAATGCCTGCGCATGCTCAAAAAAACAAGATTTCCTGTGATAACTTACGAACGTTTTTAATTGATTTTCATCTTCAAACAGAAGCGTAACAAATATTGAAAAAGATAAGCTTCAAATCAACACATATTTCAGTTTTACCTCTGAATGTCATAAAACATTTGAAGCCTTCACAAAAAAGTTACAGACGATTTTAGCGACAGGTTTTTTCTGTTGTTGTCGTAATATCGCCAAACTTTATTCAGACCTTCGGCAAAACGGAATTTACTGTAACTTCTCTATGACCACTTCAATCTGTTTGTGAAGCTCAGAAAATGCAGTTCTTAGGTAAATCAAAAATATTTGTTGATTTGAAGCTTATTCTTCCAGTATTTCACATATTTTCTGTACTTTTGTACGATCCGCCGAAGGTCTTTAATAAAAAAATATATTAGAGATATATTAGCCTGTCACCGAAATTTGGAAAATTTTACTAGTGACACATCACAAGATTTTTTGAGACACTCAACAACAGTCTATTGATAGTTTTTCCAATTATATACGGAGAATAAATCTTAGCATTTGAACTTAAACTTGTAATTTTCCACCGCTGGACGTTTTCTTAATAAAAATATTAGAAAATGTCTTACTTCCGGTGAATGAAGCACGCATGCGCAGACATTTGACCGCTGTGTTAGTCCATACCACGGCATTGCGTGATCGCTCGCGCACGGTCAGCGTGCGCTTGAACCACTCAGTCTTTTTAGCCTTCCCGATCAACTATTTTAGTTGTTGTCGTAGTAAAAAACAGATTTCCAGTGGTTTGCCGTGGTGTGGACTCTTATTTACCACTACTTACGTCATCAGATAGTCAAAATTTACTAGAAATTTGCTAAAGTGAGTGAGCGAGTGAGTAAGTGAGCGAAATTAGCATGTCAAAACCGCTCACAATAACTCTTGGAATGATCGCATCCACGAGTTGTAAAAAAACATATTACAGTATGGATCTGTATATTTTATGTTACGGATATTCGATTTTTGATTTCCATTTTGCGACAACCAAAACCACACATACCCAACACAGAATTGAAAAATCTGTCATCTCATTCTCTAGTACAATATCCACGCAAAGCATCACGGGAAGACAGACTTTTCTTCAGTTTATATATCTCATTCCCAGAGCCCGCGCTCTTTTGGACCACAAAACAAAAGTGAAAGCAAACAATGAAAATAATGGTTGACCAACCTGTCAAACCATGCGTGAATTGAACGCCATCTGACCTATAATTGCAATACTGCCTATTGTTTGCGTATAAAAACAACAATCAATTCGTTCGTATACATAACATATGAAAGACCAGATAATCTTTCATAATAAGAGCTTATTAACCAAGAGCAAGGTCTGTACGGAAAAATATCAGACCGAGGTCTTGACAGTACGGATCGAGCCGCAGGCGAGGTCCGTACAAAAAAGACCGAAGTCTGATATTTTCATGTACAGAACGAGCAGACGAGGTTAATAAATCGTTTATTATATGGCTTTTGATTGTACTGTTTCAGTAACTGTTGGATATTATGTTTTGTAGCTCGCCGTTCAGTAGATTTAGTTTGTTGTTTTCGATCATTTCGTCGTCACGATCCGAATAATAAGTCTATTTACATTTCGGAACCAAGTCGGCGGCGTATCTTTCCTGTAAAATATTGCAATTCGAATAAAACTCCTCTGTGTTCAAAACTGAACATTTTTGTTTTGAATTTTCCAATCTCAGTGTAAAATACGCAAGTTGGACCATTTAAAATACGCAAGTTGGACCATTTCTTTGGCAACGGTCCAATACAGGAAAATGATAGACCAGTAAGCAGCCAATCAGAGTGCGCGATTTTACCGGAAAGCACTTGCCGCATAATAATAATAATTATTTAAAATAATTGAGTACTAGTGAACGAACCGGCAAACCAGTCCCATTTGAAAACTTAAAAAGGTTTCCCAATTAATTCCCAAGCGAAATTAATTAACGGAATTTTTCTGTCAGCAGGGAACCTGACGTGGGGTGCCAGCTAGAAATGCAACCGCCAGGACAATAAGCAGTAGTAGGGAATGGCCGATTGAAGGACAAAATATTGTTGTCACCTTTTAGTAACGATTGTGTGACTTTAAAATTCGGGGAAATCCCGTGACTTTAAAATTCTAGGAAATTGCGTGACTTTAAGATTCCGAGAAATCGAATAACATTAAAATTCTAGGAAATCCATGTGACTTTAAAAAAGAGGATTACCCTATGATTTATTTATGCGTCTGAAATGGCCTAAAGAAAATATTAGTATAGTAGTATATAGTAATAAAATGGAACAGAATACTATTGTTAACCCCGTCAAGCTGATTGAAGTATCTAAAATCGATATACCTGTTTTAACATCTGATAGAATTATTATCAGTGGGAAGGAATACTGGATTCATCCGGTTTATAATGTATACGCTGCAAGCAAGGATGGCTATATCATAAATATAATCAAAAAAGATCCGATGAAAGGAAATCTTAATAATATGGGGTATTTGATGGCTAGTGTTAGGAAACACGGTAAAAGTGGATATAAACACTATTTAGCACATCGTTTTATTTGGGAGTGCTATAATGGGTTTATCTTGGATAATAAAGTCATCGATCATGTAAACAACAATAAGATTGATAATAGACTTGAAAATTTGCAAGTTATGACACAACAACAGAATTGTACAAAATCTGCGGCGAAAAGAGATTATTCATTTGTTGCTAACAACCACCAGAATAAGAAATGTGTGAAAGTCACAAATTGGAATACAAATGAAGAAACATTTTATCACAGTATGTATGCAGTACAACA
>JAUPMF010002528.1:0-11379 GCA_031471435.1 Stomphia didemon | reverse complement strand
TTTTGGACGAATTTTTTTTCCATGCCCCCCCCCCAAAAAAAACACCGCCCCCCCCCCCCTCCCGGTAAAAAATGAACGGTTCCTTATTGCCAAGAAAGATTACTACCTATGCAATACTTCAATTAGTATGACCGCTGGCTCCAAGTGTTTTGTCGGCGCATGCGCGCTAATGCTGGCGCCTCTAGATAAAATCGTGCGTAAAAGCTTTTTCTATATTGTGCTGTACTAACGAATATAGATACTAACTAGATATATAATGTGTATAACAATGAATTTAAATGTGAAATCCTAACCTATTGAATGGTATACCGAGTGGTGGATCCAGGATGTTTGTCAGGGGGGGTGCAGTGATAGAGGGGTGCAAGATTTGCAGAGCAACAGAGCGACGAGAAAGTTGCCCCCATCATTCGAAAGAAAGGGGCACGAAGTCTTCTTAAGGGGTGCGCACCCCTGTACTCCTGCACCCCTGTACCCCTGCACCCCTACACCCTTGCACCCCTCTGCTGTACCCATTCACCCTTCTTCTATATCCGCCTTTGGGACTACTGTGAAATAAGTCGAGTATAATAGAAATGTGTCTGAAATTCTCTTATTAACAAAACCTCGTTATCATGCAGTTTCCTTGGACCTGGCGAGGCAGAATGCTTCAAGTAGCCATAAACCTTTAGAGAGAGAGAGAGACACTTCATTAGATATTCTAAAATATGATACTGTGAAACTCACTACCGCTCAGGTTGTCGAAACGTCAGTCAACACCAACAACAGTCTTTCACAAGACTACAACAACCCGGACAATCACACCACTAACCCAACTGTTACTCTAGGATTTAAACCAATTACTCAATAAACTATCTTCTACATCGTATACCAGCATTTATCAAAGAAATGGTCAAGGATCCCTATTCATTTCGTTCATATACAGATCGATTTTTTGTTATTCTGAAATTTTCGTTTAAGACAAAAATTGTTCGTTGGCGCCGGATAAGTTTCATTAGAGATAAAGGCAAATCCCTTACGTGTGTTTCTATAGTAAAACTACTTACAGGTATAGTACTGCAGCCATGGCAGCCAGCAGCGAGGACAGGACGATCCTTGATCCGCCAGCTTAAAGGGAAAACACAAACTAATTAGATCAACTGATCTCCCGAGATAAACATTCGTGTTTTATTGGACAGAAGAATTATATCTACTCGTTACCTGAAGGACATTCGTCCAGGCAGTCTTGTTCGCATTTGGTTTCTCTTCTTATCAGTACCCCTTTACATGAACCAGTTGTCTCGGTACAGTTGCGATTCTGCCACACTAGCCCACCTCCCGCTCCACCGCAGCAAAGTGTCTTACAGAGAGATTTGTCTGTTATCCAAATAGTCAGCTCCGCCCCTAAATAAAGAAAAATATTAATTGATCAAATGTTCTAATTAATTGGTCGATCAATCAGCAAGCAAATCTGCAATGTTTTTGCTACATACCTTCTACATTTTCCTTGATGATGATTGATTCGGGGTCAATCTTAAGGCCTCCCAACTCTCCGCTGGCTACAGCCAGTTTAAGTACCGTTGCCGGATCCTTTGGGCTCGAGGAGGTAGAGGCACCGAACGTCATAACGACTTTCGCAATCACACTGCCCTTTACAAATTCTTTAACAGTTGAATTTTCATATGAAGGGATATCCTTGAACAGCGTGTGTAACTATAATGATAGAAATTACAAGTTTATACAAGAGCAACGTGGGTGTTTGGGGTGGTGGTAACTAGGGGTGTTTGGGTCAGTGGTAACATGGGGTGTTTGGGGTGCAGGTAACGTTGGGTGTTTGGGTCAGTGGTAACGTGGGGTGGAGTTAACGTGGGGTGCTTGGAGACTGCGTGGATTTGAATATTCAAGTAAGCAAGTATACCAATGCTCTTGTGAAACCAGCTTATGCTGTCAGCCTACATCAATAAAATATGGGTTATAAGATTCATGTCAAACCAGGCCACACTCACCGCATCCACAATTGTCTTGGCCAATTCTTTAGACTCTGGACTGTTTAAATTAGCTAATGCCGCAACATACACTTTATCTGTAAGCTTCATTGAGACGTCGATCTTTCGAACTGAAAAGTATTAAGTTTTTGAAGCAGTTTGTAATGTTGCCTCTTAGTCAGTTTAAGACGAGGGCGTTGCCATAGCCGACCCACCGACAATGCAACCCAGCAAGCGAGCCAGCAATTAATAATACTAGCAATAGTTACCAGTAGGTTTGCAATATTGGGTCTCGTTAGTCAGACCCGTACAACTGCCACCGATACACGATCGGTTCCTGTACTTAGTGCCATTGCCTTCAGCGAACTTCTTACACAAAGACCATGCCGTCCATGCGCCCCAACCAACTACAGAAGAAAGATGAGCACTGAATTAAAGCATCTACTGTCAATACAGCCAGTGAATGTGACAACAATAACATGATTGTTCGTAACATATTTTTACCATATTGACTTGACGAAGCCACATCTGTTTGGGTGGTAGGGGACGGTGCGATGGATCCCGTTTGGCTTGCAGAGGGTGCTGATGGTGCACCTCCGCCACCTCCGGCACTTGCGGTAGGGGTTGCAGAGGATGCTGATGGTGCACCTCCGCCACCTCCGGTACTTGCGGTAGGGGTTGCAGAGGATGCTGATGGTGCACCTCCGCCACCTCCGGTACTTGCGGTAGGGCTTGCGGAGAAGCTTACAGAAGAGCTTGCGGAAAAGCTTGAAGAAGGGCTTGCGGAAGAGTATGCAGAAGGGCTTGCTGAAGAGCTTGGAGAAAGGCTTATATTTGATAATAATAATGTAGTAACAGTGACAGAGCCTTTGAAAAAAAGAGATACCTTCTATCAATTGGGACTTTCATTTTTTTGGATGAAATAACGTACAGTAATCACAATACTTGACATTTTTCTATTTTACTGGCTGACAAAATGACGGTTAATCAAATTAACGCGCGCAAAGCACTGTGGGTGACTAGGCATCTTGACTGTGACCTACACGCGTATTTCTTCTCCCGAATGTCCCTCGGGTTAAAACACAGAAACAAAGAAAATACAAAACCGGTTTCAAACTGATAGAATCTACCAGAATACGTTGTCTGGGCAACTAGACACAAAATAAGCGAAAATTGAACACCACCAAAGAAGTTCTTGATAACTTCTTTCTGATACTTATATTTTTTGGGGAGAAAATGGAAAAGTTGAGTGGTGAAACTGAATGATGTAAATTTGTCATTATTTTCGCTTTATAGAATTCGTTTGGCAAAATTGAGTAAATATTAGGTAGTTAATCGTTGCCTTATTTAGGAAGAAAATCTTAAGATGGAAAATTCTGCATCACATCAAAAATTCCGTGAAGCGAAGAATAGCTCCCGCTGTTTCTTAAGAAAACTGGATTCTGATGAAAAGACACAAATAAAATAAATAATGTGCGAAAACTTCGCAAATCGCCTAGAAATCTCATTTATATGTTGGTCTGACTCGCCAATAAGACTAGAAAAAAGTGAGGAAATGTCAGTTAAACATTGAACATAAACACACAAATCCATCGAAAGGCCTCGAAGGCACCGTAATCGATTTGTATTATTATGTTTCTGTTGCTAACCAAATATCGCTTGTTCATTGAAGTATGTAGAGTGAATATCATAACATTTATAGAAGTTGTTGATCCGGGGGATCGTTTTCATTGATAGGTTTTTTTTCCATGCCGTTACAATATTCATTTCATGGTGATCAGTTATATCATGAAAAAAACTAAACAAATTTTGGCGAATACAAAAACGCTCTCCATATATCAACGGTGCTTGACTACAGTGGTACTCTAACTAATGTCTCGATCTGTACCAAACGACGTCTTTAAGTGCGTGTATTTGTACCACTCAATCGTTCCTAAGTTTAACAGTGTTGACACTAAAAGTCATCGATATAATGAATGACGAATTTTCGCTGTTTTCGCATGCTCGAATGCAAAGATAAAACGAATAGAAACAAAATATCCAACTTCGAGCATTGGTACTGAGTTTGCTGAAGAGTTGTGCTTGTAGAATAAGTACCGTTTTGAGATGTAAAGACGGTGAACTCAGCTCAAACACGAATATCTCTTAGAATTTCTAAATACCTTAAGCTGAAAATCTAACGTCAAGTGAATAAAATGAAATGCAAACGGGAATACTTACCAAAGCCTTGCTGGAAGAAGACAGAACACAGGAGGAGAACCCCGTAACAAAGTACTTTAGTCATCATCTCTAGTTGCATGGAGCTTCAAATCCACCTTGTATTTTCTCCGTGTGGTTGCGAAATGGAATGATGTTGCATGTACACGCCTGTAAAGCAAACACTGTTTGCTAGTTGCTATGGAGAATATGTATAAACATTACCATAGCACCATGACAACGTGACGAAGATTGAATGAAATACGTCAATAGAGTAACGACATAGAGTGGAATTTCAAAGGGAACATATTTTCTAGAATTACAGTTACAGATATCGAGCCAAATGGAAAACCTTTCTGAAGTAAAAAAAAATAAATATCAGAAGAAAAATTATGAATGCCAAAGTTATCGAACACAAAAACAAAACATCATTTTTGAGATGGAAAAGTTATTTAAATATAAAATAAGTATAAAGAGTTATGAAATACGGTACATAAAGTTTGATGAACTTTCAAACTGGTTCTGAAGCATTACTTTTGGAACATTTTCGTAATTTCGCCAACTATAAATAATTAAACCTTATGCAAATGTTTTTAGCAAGTTCATTATGATGCACAGCATGAAACATATGGAATATATATCAATGGAAGGCACAACAGAATTTTGAAACTCTTGCAAATCTTACAACCGATATTTTAGATTGGGGAATCATGGAAATGTTTTAGCTTAGTTTTTCGACGGAATTGAGAGTTGAAAGAACCGAAGAAGATGAATACAAGAACGTGTAAGTGATCTGTGAATTATAACGGTATAGTCAAGATATTATTATCACCCAGCGAGGTCTAATTACGAAGACAAGAATCGACACTGAATCAACACCACGATGAAAATTCAAATTAAATTCTGAGAATATATATCGAATCCACCTGCAATACTTTATTTATAATACTTTCATTTTTATTGAGCAAAGCTAGTCCTGGTTACAAAACAAGCTATGTAACTCCTACTGTTCTACGAACAATTCATTTTTCTAAAGCGAATAGAGAAACACTGCATTAATTTAACCATTGTTTTCTCTTTCAATGTCACACTGAACGTATCGTATCAAGGACCTGCTACAAACTGGCTATGATGTTGTATTAGAATAGTTGCGGAATATTTACATATATAGTGAGTTCTGCATACTGATTTATTTAGGGCAATTTTGGAAATCGGAAATAAGAAATAAGATTAATTTGTTCTGACGATATGGCCAAGGCACATGCTGTTATATGTCAGTTCTTAGCTAGATGAGCGATAGATTCACGCAATGCGGATTAGATAATAGGTAACTGGTTTCTACAGCTATTGTAGTGATGAAGGGAGGGATAGCATGGTCAGTGAACTAAGCCTAGATAACATTCACAGAAATACGATATACTGAAAACAAGTGATAAATCCATCGAACTGAATAATTAATTCGTGTAGTCATGGCAATTAGTGCGGTATTAGATATCATCAACAACTGCAAGTACATAGGCAGGTGTAAAAAAATATGTTAAAAAAATGTTATTAATTTGCACGGAAATATGACCAGGTTTGCTTATTTGGCGCAAGCTTTGATGGGGACTGGGGCGTATCGTTTTGGTCCCAGGCCCTTAGAAAACTGCCCGAGGGAACTGGGCAATAATCACAGGTGTTTGTTCGTGGAGCGATGCATTTTTAAATACAAAACTGAAAAAATTAATTCTAATATAAAAAATTTAAATGTTAAATTTAAAAATTGGAAACTGGATAGACGGAGATTCGTTGTACAGAAACACTACACTTGCACACAAATTCAATAATTGCTCATGATCAAGCGTCTTAGAGAAATAACGGAGAACGAGGATAAAAAGCTGCTCGTTTCCCGCTTCTGTTCTTACTCAACGACGTCCTGACGCACACATGTGCAGCATAATTCCATACTAACTATTGAGCTCTGTGACAAGGAGTCTGTCAGAGCGCTCTTAGAATCGGTCGAGTGCTGTGTCAGCAATGTTATTTGCCTGAATAAGTCACCTACACCAGCCTACTTATCGTACAGTCTTCTCTAATGTGTTTCTGATTGACTTAGCGCTTCGAGGCCGAAGAAGACAGAGGTTTTATCGCCAGATAACCATTCATATCTGCAGCCACCATTAGATAAATTGGTCAAGCATCTTAGAGTGATAACGGAGAACGAGAATAAAAAGCTGCTCGTTTTCCGCTTTTGTTCTCACTCAACGACGTCGGGAAAACGCGGGGAAAAACACCACACGCGTCAAGGTAGGTCAATTTACACGCCATTTTTATCGATTTTGTTGTTGTTGTAAATTTGTGAAAATTAGATGAAACTATAAACATTATATGATTAATATCGCTAATATTTCAGATGTAAGATATTTTTTAAATAATGGGGAAGTCTTGTATTTGTAATTTCCTTTTCTCACAACAATAATTGAAACAGAATTGTTTATGAAAAGTCAAACAAAAGCGAATGTGTTTTGTCGTTTTAATTGTCAGAAAAAAAACGCTCAAAAGATGTGCGTTCTTTTCTAAGTTAAGTGACAGTGAGAAAAACCTTAAAACTAGTAAATAAGTGTTATAATTGAAGCGTATTTGCCATAAATATTAATGACAGGGAACGAAAAATCGATCGACAAAAAAATTAAATCGGGTTGATTAAATTTTATTCGTACGTGAAAAAATTTTCTTTATCTGAGCAACGCCGAGTCACTTATGATAGAGGATTAGATAACATTATAACTAAATAATTCTTTTTTTGATCGACAAGTCCATTGCCTTGGTGGCGGAAACAAGAAGTTTCATACGAATTTCAACACGAATTTCTTAATTTACGCGCGGTAAAAACTGCTGAAAGCAAAATGGCTTGACGCCAAATACATAACAAAAAATTCACCTAAGTAATCTTAAATTTGATAAAAAATTCTTAATTCTACAACACTTGTGTTTCCTTTTAAAACTACTTCCGGCTTGTTTTCTGGTCGATAGAAAACCTTTTTCGTAATTTCAATTGCATGTAGTTAACCGGGAACTTCCTAACTTGTTATAACTGGTTTGAAAATCGTTCCATGGCAATATATAAACTTCAAGTAAATCATCTTTACAACTTTCAATTGAGATTAAATGTAGAATATGATTGATTACGAGGTCTACTTAGTACTCAACACGAACAAATCATTTGTCTCTCACGAAAGAAATGAACAATTCTCCACTCAATAAAACGAACTAGAATTTCCTGTTAATGTAAACTAATTTGCTATTTTCCAAATTCATACATCACACACACACAGAAATCACACGAAAGGATTTTTTGATTCTTGAAAACTCTCTAGATTTCAGTCTACATTACATCCGCAGCTCACAACTCGTCAAAAAGGGCGGGAATTAGTATTGAAGACGCGTCGTTAACCAATCATAGAAGAGAACGCTTACAACCTCAAAACTAATCCCTAAAACAAGTGGGTGTTGTTTCCCGTTCAAAAAAGCAAATAAAAAAATAAATTAAAAGCCTTCAACACAAAAGTTCGTCATCATGAATAGGCTTTCGGCATTTCTTACTGACGGTAAAAACGCCGGAAACGCTTTAGGAAAAAACAAATTTGAAAACAATTTTCACTGATAAAATATCATTGTGTTGCAAAATATCCTGAAGCAATTTTTTCTTCCTAATGGGATACATTTGTGACTATTTTGTGATTTATAATCATGAGATTACATATTCGATTAGTGAGGGGTTTTAATAGTGATAAAGAAATTCCTCTGGACATAACCAATTTAGATTCACTATTGCATTTTACCTGTAAGAGATTTGATTCTGAAAAGAGACTGCATTTTACAGGCGTTTTATTGGGAAACGGAATGGGATAAAATAGCTTGATTCTGAACCAATCAAGACGCGCGAAAACTCCAATTAACCAATCACATTACTTTCTTACGGTGCAGTGACACTCAAATGGCTTGATTCTGTACCAATCAGGACACGCGAAAACTTCAATTAACCAATTACATTGATTTGTAGCAGTACCATTACGGTATAAAACCGTAGGTTTCCCACTCATACAAGAACAACTTTAACAAACGACTTTTTAAAACTGAAGGACAATTCACAATATTCACGATGTTCTGAGCTCACAATTGCCATCAATTACAGTCGAGTACAATTGCAGTCAAATTTCGTCGAAGAAGCATATCGCAAAGACAAAATAATGCTGTTTTAGTCCCACACAAACATACAAACACAGAAGGAATCTAATTAAATTGTAAATTGTGATAATTTCTAGCCTGTTACCGGTTATTTCAGACAAGAAAAAAGTAGCATTATTTGCGTGACATATATTTGCTTGTTTGATCATTTCGAGCCATGTTTTAGCCTGAAATAATCCATTATTTTTAGTGCCTAGCTACTTGGATGTGATGAAGTAGCCCTATAGAAACTGCTTATCTACCTACTTGAAGGTCGTTTAATATGTCAGGTATGAGGCTCGACACAAAGCTGTTAAAACATTGACTCATAATATCTACGAGGAAGGAACTTGGAAAGAAACTTGAAACTTGAAAAACAAACGTGGAAAACAAGCAAAAAAAAGCTAAACAAAACTGAAGTTACAAGTCGCTCTCCTTCAGGTAAGTCAAGCGAAGAAAAACGACGATTTTTAAGCTGAAATTAATTATAATTGGACCAATATTTATTGACATAACGATGAATAATTATCACATCATTAAAACATGTTTTCCGACCACCTAACACTGAGAAAGTGAACAGTGTAGTGTCAAGTGTTTTTAATGAAAAAGCTCACCTTGTGATTTCACCAGGCTCATAATTCATACAGAAAACAGTGGAGTCTTCCCAAACAACCATCAAAGATGTTAACCGAACAAATCGTTCTTGTTACTATGTTTACAAGCATGGCGACTGTGGGACTTATTGGGAATCTTCTAGTTTGTTTCATCATACAGAGAAACAGGCCAGTCAAACGCCCGATAAACTATCTATTCCTAAACTTGGCGATATCAGATACAATCGTCTTAGTCTTCCTGACATCTAAATACGTTTTAGTCCACCTTTATGCTCATCCTACGGGGATTTCCGGGGACTTTCTTTGCCGTTTCGTAACAGGAGGAAGCGTGGCTTGGATTGGCGCTGTATCGTCTGTTTGCACAATGGTATGCATCTCGTTCGAGCGATTCTACATCGTTCTCAAGCCTTGTCACTACTTGAAGATGTTTAAAGTGTCGAACATTAAATACGCGTTGGTTTTTTCGTGGGTTTTCGCCATCGTTTTCAACATTCCGCTCTTCGTTTTTGGAAGTTACGACTCAAAGAAAAACATGTGTATTGAAGTCTGGTCTTCAGTGGTTTTCTCTCAGTTCTATGCGTTACTGTGGCTTGCTGTAGTAGCCGTCATACCCGCACTAATAGTAATCATAGTGTACTCGCAGATAATCTACACTCTTTGGATTAAGAAAGACGGGAGTTCGACAGTTATTACCAGAACAGCCATTCACAAAGCGAGGAAAAAAGTCACAAAAGTCGTGTATATAATAAGTCTCATATACTGCATAAGTTGGTTCCCGCCACTCATCTATAATGTAGTTGCTGTTTTCGCAAATTGCGACCTCGGTGACGTCACACATGGGGTAGCTGTGTTTCTCGTCGTGCTGAATTCATCGGTAAATCCGCTGATCTACACATTCCAGAGCGCGCGCTTCAGGCAGCATTTAAGATACTTGCTGTGTAGACGAAGACCGAAAAACCACGTGATGCCTCAAGGGGTAGAAAGCCCAAAGCCCGCGTGGGTACCCCCCCTGTTGCGAAACGACGATAAGCAGATGAAAGAACTCAATATTGCGTCTCAAGATTTGTTATTTCTCTGGCTTACTGGACCGTAGTAGGAAACATTTAGTAAAAATTATCGGCTTTTTCGTTAGAGAGAGACTGGGTACATACGTCATTCACTGCCGAGGTCACCATGGTGACGGCGCAATGCTGACGCCACTATTTTGATGTTAAGATCATAAAAAAACAGTTAAACTGGAACGCTTGTAAACCGAATTATCATGGCAACCAAAGACGCAATGTAACAAATCTAAGTTAACATTTCTATGAAATAGTCATAAAAATAAAGCATTTAAATTCTCATTTAAAATCTATGTGGATAATAACTCACGTGAAATATGATTTTTAAAATGTTATATACTATCAAATAGTAGATAGAAATAGTAAAGAAATATCCGAGACATGAAAAAACAAGGCAAAAGAAACCCGGGCAATACGCGGGAACCGGGCAATACGGGGACAGGGCGATACAGAACTCGAGTATCGGCAAGCTCCGATGACCTTCTATGATTTTAAAGCTACATGTTTGTGTCAAAGCTGCTGAGAGTTGCACAATCAATGAATTAACAGCATGAATAATGACAATCCAAATGGAACATCGTTATGAACTCAGGTCACGAAAAGAAAGAAAACGTTAGGAATTAAGTGAAAATGTACAATTTATTAAGCCAGACAGTGCGTCCCATTATGTTGGCCACTCGTCAGGTTACAGTCGTTCTACTGAGTTTAGTTGCACTATATTCCCCCCGTATGACGAGGAGCTACAAGGGTTACTAAGATGGGAGAGTAAGATCATCAATCAACATCGACTAAATTTTGCGTGCTAAAAAAATCATATGAACAAGTCATAATTCACTGAATGACAACAGTTTGACATTAGGGATGGACCATTATATTTTCGAGGGGGAAGGGGATGGGCCTTATTATCACAAAACCTTCCTGCAATGAGGATTTTTAAACTTTCATCCTATTTTTTTTTGGAAAAAAAAAAAAGCATAAAATATTTCAAAAATTTAAATAGTCTAAGACAAAAATCCCAACCCCCTTCTCTTCGAAAATATAATGGTCCATTATTAGACCGATTTACAGGGTGGTACAACTTTTGTTTACTACTGCTTAGTCTTACAATACGTTCAAAGTGTGGACGAAAAGTGAAAGAAATGATGCGCATGCGTATAAGCATTATCACGTGGTTCATTTGCCATGTGACTCGCTTCAAAACGTGATCCTTTTTAACAGGCAAAGAAATTAGAAAACGAATGATGTCATAATTTAGGTTGTGTCTTTCAATTCAGGAATCCGACTTTTTTTCTTGCTTTTTAGCGAGTTCTTTTCTCCATTCAGGTAAGTCTGAAACCCTTT
>JAUPMF010002517.1:0-11381 GCA_031471435.1 Stomphia didemon | reverse complement strand
CATGTGTATCTTTCTTGATGTTTATCAAGCAATGTATACCCTGTCAGCATTTACTGCTGATAGGTAACCTAGTTTAAGTTGATTGACTATATTAAGTTGGTACCTACCTGTTGCAGTTGAGCTAGTTCAATACTATCTGTGTTAGGGTTAATTGTAGCATTGATGGATGATGCCATTGAGGCAATTTCAGAAAAACGTGTACAGTGAATTGCATATCCATTTAGGTACAACCAACTATTTCCATTGCCACTGTCAAATTCCACAGGCTTCCCCCTCTTGTCTTCGTTTCCTTTGCCATGCCATGTCACTTCCGCAGTCTCTGAACCATCCGTACCAAAGTTGACCCAGGCATGGTCCTCGGAAAGAGAAAGGTGAACATCATTATAACCAAGGGCCTGGCACATTGCCACTACTGTGAAGGCCACGCCAAAACAGTCCAGACGATTCCCTGATAAAAAAGTATAGTTTTTGAGGCTTTACAAACCTATTCTTAGCATTATATGGATATGCACTTAGTAGTTCTACAGTGCTGGTTAATCAATATATTATGAAATTGTTAAAAACCACACCTACAGGACAATATTTATGCTCAATAACAATAATCAATAACATATCTATGCCTGTAGGTGACACTATTTCCTCAGAATAATGGGAATAACATGAAAGAACAAACATATTTTTTTACTTCAATCTCAACTTTGTATGTTTTCATTGTCAGAGTTGCAATATACAACTGTGCCTGCTTGTAATAACAGTGAAATACTGTGTGTTTGATCAATAAGATGAAGCAACTTATGAGGTGATAATTTATACTAAGTACACTAACAAAAGAATTGGTAAGAGTAGTATTTTTTTAACTTACTCATAACTATTAATAGTTTTCTAGTGCTGCCACTTTACACAGAAAAATTTTGTTTAGTTCAGTTGTAAAATGTGAGAATTTTTTAACCTATGACACATTTTAGATTTAGTACTACAACAGCTCCAATAAATAACATTCACAAAGATCCCGTTAATTCACCCAACACCCAATCAGCAACACTTTCAGTTCCGTTTTTCAAGGGTTTACGAATAAAAGACAACTCACCAGTCAAGAAGCTGTACAAGTTTTGAATATGTGGTCTGTCTTTAAAATAGGATTTAGCCAAACAACTCCAAACAAGGTCTGCAACACTCTTTACTAACTCTCTAGTAGCAGGTTTATTTTCGGCATTGAAAGAGAAATCCTTCTGTAGAAGAGCCATGAACTTGCAGTACAGAGCATCAAAAGTTTCCTCGTCCAAATTCGGACAGCTAGAAGGGCTGCCCTCGCCAGCTTTGCAGGTATGTGCGCTCTCAAAAAACCCCAGGACTATGGACAACTGGGCAAGGTTTGGTTGTTCCTTTTTCAGTTCTTCTCTGAAGAAATCAGTTACAGACTTGACGTCTTTCAACGGAAAATAGTTCTTTCTTGAATCCATCTTTTGTTTGTGATCTTGCTTTGCAAACAAGTTCTTGATCTCTTTGAAATTGACGTTGGACGCTTTCATGAACTACTTACTCCACGAACAATCCACTCAATAGCAAGACTTTTTCCATAACTCTTACGAAACAAGCTGGAGATTGAGTTTGTTATCAACACCTTTGTTGAGACTGACCAATAAAATCAGTTGAACAAAAGAATTGAACATAGAAAACTCTCTCAGTAAGAAGCCTTCCCACGCCACACAACCAACATTGATAAACAAATCCACTCGATTCCGCGCTGGACAAGCAATCGGACAACTTCGGAATATAATCGGATTCGGTTCGGTTACATTCGTACACGTACAATTTTCCGTACAATCTTTATATTCTTGTTATAAAGTTAGCAAGTTCCAATTATTTTGAAAACAACAAATATATTTTATGAATTCTGATGCTCAATGCAAAGCATGTTCTTTGGACTTCATTGCACTTAGACAATGACGTTTCTCAAAGTTCAAAATGTACAATTATATGCGGTCATAGGCAGTTATTCATCTTTCCTATTTTTTATTTGAACAACACAAAAATTCAAATAAAAATCTTTTTTGTTTATTTTGTTTTTTCCTTTCTCTCTCGTCCCCTAAAAATGTCGGTGTTACATCGACTTTTTATCGACTTGCATAACAATTTACGGAACTCTAACGGATCGTTGTCGAGATAGACTCGGGGTCAACTCGTAGAGCCTTCGTAGAGCATGCGTACTAATTTGTGACGTATAAACATAAGAATCACGTGGCGAAATTTCTTGAACAGAATCGCAAAGCAGCCATCTTGAAGGTACGTAATGAGGTTTGCGAAAAGAACGGAGAGTTTTCAACCCCTTTTACTATTCAATAGTTATAAATTTGTTTGTGAATGAATTTAACTTAAACATAACTTTCTTTTTTTTATTGTAGATTCATTCTTTGGGGTATTTTTCTGTAATTCTTTGGCTTTCAAAGTTTGCCGATTTTTCCAAATCATTTCGTCATCTTCGGACGATTTTATGAAGTTGTCTAGTAGCACAGGTAGGTAAAATGTTTGTTATCCAGCGATGAACGAGTATTATGACTCTCTTACTTGGTTCATAGTTGAGTTTATTTGTTTTTTAGGGGGATAAGTAGAATTTAGCTCTACAACTAACTTCTCAACGAAAGTTGATTTAAAAATGACACGTTCTTTCGTCGTTCTATCATTCCTTTTTATTTTCTTAAATTTTAATGTTTTATCATAAAATAAAATTGTCTTTATCTATTCATACCCATGTTCTACTGCTCTTACAAATTTATTTCAAAGAAAAGAGTTTTTGGTTAAAAGTGTGGTTCTAGTTTAAATGTTATGTACTAAGATTTCCTATTGCGTATATAGCTGTATAATAATAATAATAGATAGAATAATAAAAAAAAAGAATGGTTAGTTTTATTGTCACTGAAATTTAGCAATTACATGAAACACTAGCCCGAGACATGCCCCACACACACACATATATATATATATATATATAGTGTCAGTATATATAATAGTCAGTACGTTTGTTCATACCTCCAACTCAGATATTTCAATAATCAAAAATTAATGTGGTGGTTTAGTTGTTATATGACACTGGTTATAACCACCTTGTTATGACCAATCCAGACATCGGAGATATTTCCCAATGTGAAGTTGTTCTTGTTGAATTTGTAACTATCTGTTTTGCTCTATTACAATTTTGCTGTTGGTACATTCAATTGATTTAAAATGTATTTTTGAGTGTTCACCCATCCTATTTTGATTTGAAATATTTATTGAAAAGAGTGAATTGGATATAATTTTCCAGGCTGTTTATGCTTTCATTTCTTGTGAACTGTAAGTTTGTTTCACTGTTGGCCAAATGTATTTCATAAAAAGTTTAATTATTGTTCAGTTTCTCATTTGAATAAGAGAATTGCAAACCAAACTATACTGGCTTGTATTGCCCTATTAAATCACAGGGTTTCCAGTTCAAGGGAAGAAGGCTTGATTCTATCCTTATAACATAGAGGGCAAAATTACTGAATTCTGATTGGTTGATGACAAGGGCATTTTTTCTTTATTTGCAGGGCAAAGTAACAGCGGTCAAATAAACTCGAAATTTTGCCTTTTATATTATAAATAAGTAATAGCATGGTTCCTCGTAAAATTAAGGATTCATTTCACTTGTGTTTTCAAATTGCCCTCGTCGCTTTGCGACTCTGGCAATTTTCGAAAAATTTGAAAACACGCGTGAAATTAATCCCTAATTTAACTCGACCCCATGCTATTACCTATACTTATAGAATACTTTTGTTGATAATCAATGGTGGCCATTAGATTTTTTGTACATGAGATGCATTAGCTATTGACAAAACTGGGAATTTCTTGGTATGTAAAATGTTACAAGTTCTGTGGTGTTTATTTTTTGATTGGTTGTATTACCTACATGTATCTTTTTTGCAACTCACTAATTTTATTACCAATTTTGAAGTAATATCTCTCACCAGAAAACCAACAGAACAATACTAACCCCAATAAATACTTGGCTATTAGTTATTTCATTCCCTAGTCAAACTTGGTGTCTTAGTCTTCTCCAGACTTCTCTGAGCGTATTTTAGTTACTTTGCATATCCTTTGGTTCTGAAGCAAAACAAATGTTTACATATTAATGTTTTACCCAATGCAGTTTTACCATCTGCTGGGGTTTCCCTGGAAACAACAAGATAACTACCCCTTACTGTTTTCGATAATTCTATTGATGTAGAAAGTCAATATTATACATATGCCCTAGATGGCTCTCAAGAAAGTCAATAAAAACTATGAGTGAGTTTTGGGGCATTAAATTGGGTTTAGACTTGTTGTGTTTCACTATTTGTTGGCTTGTCAACAAAACTAACCAGAGATAATTTTCTGTATTGTTAGTTATTGTGTGGCAAACTTTAATGGTATTATATATATATATATTGTGAATAGACTGAATTACAGACAAGACATCTCTAATTTAGCTGTTACTTCGAGTTTCATGCTTACGCAATCATCAGACATGCTTCATAATTTTTATATTAATGGATATCAATGTAGATATGGTGATGATTGTCACAAACCTCTTTGAATAAGTGGACAATATAGCTTTGCTTGATTTACTGTAACCTTAACTGCCATTGTACTGCCATTCCACATACTATAAACATAAATGGAGTTTGTGCATAAAGGCATTGTGTATGTCCAGTCTATTGAAAGTGTTTATCAATTATTCTAAGCAATAGAAATGAATTGTATGTCACTCAGTTGCTCTTGTCTCTCTTCTAGGTTGGAATCCACTATTCAGGGACGTCAAGATTCCGCTTTCAATACCACATGAAAGGAGGCAAAAAAGCCTTACTTTACCATTTAAAAGGACTAGAAATAAACCTTTTATGAAGAACACAAGGAGCCAGTTTGGAAGTCTTAATTCTAATCACTATAAGCGACTTCATAGAAAGCAGATATCATTATGGCTCTCGTTAACGTTAACAGGAAGAATACAGACCAATTCTACCGTTACAAGATGCCTAAAATCATAGCTAAGGTTGGTGAGCCTAAATCGCTTGTGTACCTAGTAGACTGTAGGCACTTCATTTGTTGATCATCTTTAGGTTGAGGGCAAAGGAAATGGAATAAAGACTGTGATAGTGAACATGCCTGAAGTTGCCAAGGCCCTCTCCAGACCCCCATCATGTATGTACATGTAGCCTGTCTTATCTACATTTGCCATGACAACATGTAATATATGCAACAATTTCTAAATATATATTGAAGTTAATGTTTAATTTAGCACATTTGAGGTAACATTAGATCTGTTGTTACAGACCCAACCAAATACTTTGGATGTGAATTGGGAGCCCAAACCCAGATTGATCTGAAAAATGAAAGGTACATTGTAAATGGAGCCCACCAGGGTGACAAGCTGCAGGAGATTTTGGATGGGTTCATTGAGAGATTTGTTCTTTGTACGAACTGTGATAACCCTGAGACAGTGTTGGTAAGAAACCATAATTTCTTTTTCTTTTTGTTTGCAGAAATCATTTGTTTAACACTTCAGTACAATTCAAAAATGTTAAAATCAAGAGCCATACTGATGTTAGTCTTGTACAATTATTGATAAGCTGCAATTTGATGTATTGCAGAAAGTTGATAAGAAAGAAAGGATAGGCCAGAGCTGCAAAGCATGTGGCCACCAAGAGATCATCAATCTCCAGCACAGGATCATGACCCACATCTGTAAGAATCCTCCTACAGGAGAGACGAAAGAGGCTAGTGCTACTCCAGTCAAAATCAAAGGGTAAACACCATTGGAGTACATTGGAACAAGGCAATTCCTAGCCATGCGCACAGACCATTAATAGCTCTTGTCATTTCTATCACTTGTGTATTTTTCATATCATCTCTTCCCTTCAATAGAGACAAAAAGGAACGTCGCAAGAAAAACCAAAATGGAAGTGGCAGTCCCACACATAATGCTGAAGCTAATGGAGATGGGGATGAATTTGCTATCCCTCAAATAAACACTGTAAGTTATGGTCCATATTCTATACAAATTTGTTGTTGTTATTGATGATGAATGATGATGATTACAGAAAGATGATGATGATGATTGGTGTGTTGACACAACTGAGGCTGCTGTCCACCAAAGACAAAAAGATCTGTCTTCAGGAGTCAAAGGACTCACCTTTACTGATGACCTAGAAAGGCCAGAAGAACAGAGGTTCAACTTGTTCTACCAGTATGTGAAGGTATACCAACAATGATATTTGGAGTAGTTTATATCTAACCTATATAGAAATATAGAATTCTGGTGGCTGAGGCTTTGTTTTGAATGAATTAACCTAATGCTTGCTGTTTCTCCATGTTATTTGCCAGAAAGCAAAGCAAGAGAATGCTGTTGACAATTCTGGAAAGGATCTGGTGGCCGAGGCAGAGCGTCTTGATGTCAAAGACAAAGCTGTACTTGCAATGGCTGAACTACTCTTTGACTGCAAAATGCTGCAGCAAATTCCAAAGTATCGGTTGCATTTCCTGAGGGTGAGCATTCCCTTTCAATGATAAGCAAATCAGGTCCAGTCCGTCTTCTGATTTAAAACTTTAAATCTTAAAAATTGGGATGTTTATTTTAGTTTGTGAATGACAACCACAAGGCTCAGAAATACCTTCTTGGAGCATTTGAGATGTTGGTAGGAAAGTCGTACCCTGATGAACTGATGCCTAAGGCAGCTCACATCTTGAAAGCATTCTACGACAATGATATCTTGGATGAGGAAGTCATCATTAACTGGTCTGATAAGGTAGGGAACACTAAATGCTATAGTTATTAGCTGTCTCTTTCTGTTTTGCCTTATTATTTTATGGGGTATCCAGGTGTCAAAGAAATATGTGAGCAAAGAAATCTCCAACCAAATCCATGAGAAAGTCAAGCCATTAGTTGAATGGTTGAAACAAGCTGAAGAAGAGGAATCCAGTGGAGAGGATGACGATGATGAAGATGAATTGGTTTACGACAACAAAGTACAGCAGCTAACTGTCTTGGTTGATAAAGCTAAACCAACCCAAGATGATGGTGATGACATTGACATTGACGACATTTAGGGATGCTGTCCAGGCCCCTTTGTCCAGATGTTTCCATGGCAACACACAGTGACTGGATTTTGACCCCCACATATAATATTACGTTTAATATGCATGCTTACAAACACTGAATTAATTGATTTAAAAAGCCTTACATGTACTCTATAATATTCAAACAACTTGTGAAAATAATAATTATTATAAGTTTGGCATATATTAATTGTGTTCAATTTGTTTAAATGACATAATTGGGCTATGATCTCATGAGATTTATCTTTCAACTATCTTTTGGTAAAGATACAGAATAATATTTCAAGGGAATGTAGTTAATTATTACGTGTGATCACAGTACCTTGCAGTATGTTTTGCCTGCTATTTTGATCCCAAACATTAATAAAACATTGAAGATACAACAAGCATTTGTTAACAATTATTAAACATTCGTGATAATTGTCAAAATGACATGAAATGGCATCTTTGTTTGTTACCAGAAAACAGTTTTCTTTTACTGTCTAAACGAGCAGACATCACTCGGCTTCAATTTGGCGATGTACATGCTGTTAAAACTTGAGCAGTGACCTTGCAAAATATGTCACATGACAGCAGCCTTTGGCTTAGCATTGAACCATATGTTCAACATAAAATCCTGTATATCCGAAGGCAACATGGCCAACCACCGCCAAACAAAGCGATGGTCCCAGCCTAATACGTATCGTAGCTTGGGTCTCGTAGAAGTGACTGCATGTACCATCGCTTGGATAACGGGGCTGATGTCTCTAGCAGCCAGTCCGCACATTTTCTGCATACTCGTCAAGCCTGAAAAAAACTGAATCTTAGATCGACAAAGAAAAACGAAATGGTGGAAAAATGACTGGTAGATCTTGATTACTGAATACATCACTGTAAAAGTCTATAACGCAAAGTTTTTGTATTGGTAATCGTTTCTCTTTACTTTCATTGATGAAATCCTCTCCGTATTCATCTTTAGTTTCTTGACTGAGGCCACTCCAAAGTTTTTCCAAGGTTTTCTTTTGTAAACTGTAGTCGGTTATATTGGTTTTAAAGAATCCAGGATCGATAATATGAACAGATACACCAAACGGACGCAACTCGTTTCGTAGCAGATCTGAGAAGCTATTAACTGCAAATTTTGATGGCGAGTATGCACCTGCACCTATAACAAAATACATGATGATAGGAGTTTATCAAGGCGGTAGATTCTGAGAAAGTGGAAAAATGGATAAGCAAAAAATAAAATAACGTGGAGAAAGTCTGGACCATACCTACGACAGAAAATTTTCCAGCAGCGCTAGCTACGTTTACAATTCGACCTTGAGATCTCTTTAGATGTCGTAAAAATGTCTTAGTAACATCCATCATTCCCCAAACATTCACGTCGAAGACCCTCTTCAAACTCTGTACAGAGACCCAATCTATTGGAGCGGGCCCTCCCACACCAGCATTGTTTATTACCGCCCATAGAACTAGAGAGAAAAGACAATGGTTTGTGTTACATCGGCGTAACCTCTTCCGCTGCATGCATGTGATCTTCTTGTGACGAGGGGGAGGGGTCGGGTCTTCTTCAGTATCGGGCAACAAATATGACGGTTTTAATTATTTCCCGATCTCATCATTGATCATACACATTTTATACACAATCTAAGAAGCAATACTACTAATAATAATAATCACCATAATCATAGCCCCAATACTATAAATGTGTACCTACACCATGCCAAGTGCCCTTTGGAACATCGTGGATAACTTGGTCACCAATATCAAGGACTGCACTGCATATATTATAAACACAAAGGCATTCCACATATACCTGTGTTGCGAGTTGTATCGAGAAAGTTAGTTGCGCAAGCAAGACATCTTTGGACATCGTCTGGCTTGGTTACGTCCATTCGAATAGTTTGAACTCTCTGGGAACACTTCTGTTTGAGATTGTTCTCGCCTTCCTCGGTTAAACAGCCGGCGAAAACATGCAGGCCCATAGAATCTAAAGTACAGGCAACTTCGTGACCAAAACCACTGTCACAGCCAGTGACTACGACACACTTTCTTTGTAACTCAGGTACCGTAGCGCCACGATTCGCCCAATAATATAGTAGGACAGGCAGTAGAAATAGGACTGTTACTAGTATTGGAACACAAAACACAGCCTCCATCGCGATATCGCCTCAAACACAAATGTAAGACCACAGGTATCCCGAGCTTTAGGTTTGAAGGAAACGCATTGAATAACACACAGATTGGCCGTAATGAATGGTATTTATTTCAGTAATAACCCTGTTGCCAAAAGTAAAGCATTAAAAATTAATTTATGTAATGAAAATGGCTATTTTACACCAACAAAAAAGTTTGTTTAATTCAATAGTCTAAGAAAAAACTTATTCTCTTTGTAATTTGTCATTTTTTACTACACTGAATAAATGCAGCACAATGTAATGTAAATGCTTTCAAGAAGACTGTCACTAATGTGACGATGATACATTACTTGTATCACTTCAGTGGAGAGTAGGGTTACTTTTGCAAAATTGTAAAAAAAACATCACAGCATGCAAAGCACAACGCTTATTGAACTCAAGATGGTGGGAACAACATCATTACTGTTAGGTTTGTTTGTAATGCAAAATCTACCCTGACGAATAGAGTTGCATTTATTTACTTTATGGAAATCTATCCCATAACAAGTCTATAGTCAGAAGTTTAAAAGAATAAGATATCTTATGTTCACAACATTCTCCTTCCACTAACAGTTTGTCAAGAAAGCAGATATGGAGATACAGTCACCCTTTTTACAGTTTTATCCATTAGAGTTACTAAGGCAAGCAAAAAAACATTTATAAGTCAGGAGTGCCTTAATCATTCTTTTTGTCTGGGGGAGGAGAGAGTTCCTTGATATTTACATCACTTTTCTGTTCTGCAGCAGTGCCATTTGCCAGGTCCTCTCCTGACACACCAAATTCATTGACTCTTTTTGGGTCAATCTTGTATATCCAGCGTTGATAGAGAAAGATAAAAAACACAATATCTGAAAGAAAAAAGGTTAAGTTGAATTATTCACTTTTCGACACTGGAAACATTTTTGTGTGTGCTCACCATCTCTGAAGCAACCTATCCGATACAGCATTGGCATTTTGATGACAAAGGCGAATAAGTCATCAATGAAAGTATTAAGAGCTTTATATGTCATCATGCGCCATGGCAGATGAACAACAGACTTGAGTTTGTAGTTAATAAACAGCTGAGGTGTCATCATGATGAACCCTGGAGGGAGATGGAAAAGAAATAATGAGAAACATAACTCTCATCCCATTACCTGTATCTTTATCAATATTTATTAATCTTGATAAATAGTCATTGGTTTTCCAATGAGAAACTTTTCATAACTTACCAAATGTCAGAAGAAAACCATAGAGCATTCCAAGTACCCAAGAATACCAACCCTTGTGCTCAAGGTAGGTCAGTGAGTACACAGAATAACAAAGAAGAAGGGGAAAAAGTGCCCAAGACAGATACTTGAAAGCCATCTGTTCAAAGATAAGTAATGTTAGAATGGGTTTGATGTTGTTATAAAAAGAGTTTCATATCATTTCATTGTACCTCATCAAAAACTCTGGTAGCAGACTTTACATAGCTTTCTTTATCTGTGAACTTTATTCGAGGGAAGATACCCAACACACGACTGTCCTTGTCAAACTAATAATACAACACATAACATTAGCCACTAGTTGGTAGTGTACTGCCATAGCAAGTATGCCCTGCCACATCAAGTACTTGTTTACAGTTGCTATTCTGATATTCAGATATGAGCTGAAGGCAACTTATTGGACATCTAGAGTAAAGAGTCATGTTTATCAGTTAGATTTGGATCAATCTCAAATGAGAAAATTGGAGCAAAAGTTTATACATGTATGTATATTATATAGCTTTATAAACACTTGCCATGATTTCTATTATGTTTGTATTATGAATCAGAACTGACCTTAACATCCATAACCTTGTTGATTTTCCAGATTTCAATAAGTAGGCCAATAAAGCAACTGATAACCACCATAGTGTTGGTGTCATTGTCAAAAACATACAACAGAATTATGATGGACTGGAACACATTAAAGAACACCGATCTGACTGACAGGCCCTCCAGCGTCTTGCGGCTTCGCCAAAATTGAATGTCTAATAATTGACACAAACAATCAGTAATAATTTCAAAGTACAGCTTTTTTTCATAAATTCTGGACCCCCATGCCATATTTAATATATATCAAAAGTATGTCAGAAATTATGGGATGGCATCT
>JAUPMF010002506.1:0-11381 GCA_031471435.1 Stomphia didemon | reverse complement strand
AAAGATAGTGTCAAATCGCTTCTTTCTGTTTCAAAATCTCTCGGCCTTTAGGCCCCCTATTAATTATACTTTATCTGGGGCAAATAGAAATCTACGATAAAATTTTCGTAACGACCACGGTGGTTACAATGGGATCTCGCCCGCTCAACAGCCAATCAGAATGCGAGATTTGGTCTTGCCATATAATAAAAACGGTTATTGTGTGCTGAATTATATTTAAAAACTCACAATTTAGCTGTTGAACGAGATGAATCATGTGAAAAAATAGATTGACTTCACCTCAAATTCAATCAAGAACTCATCTAATTGCATGTCAAGTGTTTACGAATGTCTTCGTGTTGTATTTTCCAATTCATCTCTTGAAAATTCCTATGAAGAGAAACGAGCATACGTATTTTAGTTATTTTGCCGAAGCAAAATAAAGTAATAATATTTTGATTTACCTGTGGATTACCAAGTCTCTGTGCTTACCAGAAACGACTGAGGCTTACTAACGAAGATGACATTAATGTCCTTATATAAATATGGGATGAACAGTACATATAGTTGACAGATGTTCTTGCGATATTTGAAAGAACTATCTCTATGATTCGTCACAACGTATCTAGAAACGAGGCTGCGTATCCCACATCCGAATTTGACATAAATTTCCTTATATAAATATAGGAAGGACAGTATACCTATTATGAAGATTTCTTTGAGACATCGAATATTCAAATTTAGAAGAACTTCCAGTCTAACACCAAACACCGAACATTTGAGGAGCTAATCGCGAACGTTGATAATTTAGATATCAATTAGTTAACACCTTAGCGGGCGAGCGAGTGACACATTAGCATATCGAAAGTACTTACAATAACTTTTGGAATGCTTCGCATCCACGAGTTAAAAAGTGTGGCACGATCACATGTTGAGTGTATTTTTCTTAGTTTGATAATATTAGCGACAATGAATACTATGAGCAGAGTGAGAAAGAGAGTTATCTTAAAAATGTCAGAAGAAGAGGAAAGAGCACAAGAAGCACCAGTGTGAGCAGAAAAGATCAACAAGAAGAGATATTAATCAGTGATAGTAGTAATACTAGTAATACTAGCACAAGAAGCACCAGTTATGTAGAGTGTTAGTATGTTTTATGTATGTATATATTTTATTACCAGAAATGAATAATGATATATTTTCCCTACACGATCTGGAGCAAGTTTTTAAAATCCCACCTGGACAAATACACTGAATTGGAAAAGGCAGAAGAAAGGAAAGGTTAGTAGGAATGCACCCTGCGAATTTCTGAGGCTTTTTACCTTAACTTCCTTGCTTTCATTTTAGAGTTAGATCGCTGTCTGAAGTCGGGAAGCTGTTCCCTCCGATGTTTCTTGTGAGTCTGTTTACCACAGCTCAAAAAGAAAAGCTAAAAGGTAAGCATATGTTGTAAGCCTAGGTATGTTGTACTGAATGCTTGATAAGGAATGCTAAAATTGACTATGAAAATGGTGCATGACTGAAGTGGCGATAATGGCCAAATTGAAGATAATGGGCCAGAGAATAAAAAGTGTGATTTAGCAGGTAGCAGTGCCCCAAGGAAATGAGTTTCAAGAATCAAGGGGAGTATGGCCAGACTGCAGGAACTATAAAGTCAATCTTCGTAAAACACCTGATAATGACACATAAATAAAGCAGGCACAATTATGCAGCATTTGTTGCTCGAAATGCGAGGCCTAAAAAATACCCTTTGTCATTAACAACATATGCCCTCTCAAGTGCACCTGAACTGAAGAACAGCTAGATATGCACCTCAAGGGACATCACAAACTTCTAGGTACAAGTCAACTCTACAAAGACTTGTATGCAAAGGCAAAAAGAGAGAGAAAAGCAAAACAAAATACAAAAGCAAAAAAATTGACAAAAAATCAAGAGGAAAAAGAGGAGGAAAAAGGAGGAAGAAGGGGTAAAAGAACACGAGGAAGAGCAGGAAACAAACCAAGAAGAAGAACAAGAAGAAGTAAAACAAAAAGATGACAAGGAATATTTAGTGACAGAGGAGAACGAAGACAAAGAAAACAAAGATGAGGAAGGGAACAAAGAGGAAGAGAAAAGAAAACGAGGAAATAAATAATAAAGAGAAAAACGGGGATGGGAAAATAGAGGAACAAAAGGAGGAAGAGAACAAAGAGGATATTGGACATAGATATCGGACATAAGTAAGAAGGAAAAGAGGAAGGCGAGAAGGATAAAGGAAGAGGATGAAGAGGAGGCAGAGGGAGAAGATTATGTAGAGCAGAGAGAAGAAAAAGAAGATAAAAGCGAAAAGGAAGAAGACACAGAGGAAGAGCCATCAATGACGGAAGGAAGCACGTCGTCCGAAGAAGACAGCCCAGAAGACCAGGCATAGCATATCGAAAGTGCTTACAATAACTCTTGGAATGCTTCGCATCCACGAGTTAAAATGGAGAGAAGTGCCTGACACTGGCAAGAAGAGTATTATATATTCAAACCCACGAAAATGCGCAAATTAACACATGCCAAACAGTGCGGCGCCGACACACAGAATGCTGAAGATACCAGACCAACATCCATGACAACCTGTATATTAACATTCGTTTCTATGTTTGAAATATACATAGAAACGCTAACAAAGCCGGCCTCCTTGCAAACGTAACACTCACAGACGTCACAAAGGGCAAGGACGACACCACCGGGACACGCTTCAATATACACATCATATCACACAAGACTGTAACCACTTTTTGGGGAGCTATACTGACCATCTCGACATCCTTAGGAAAAAGACTAATCCAGTACATACAACACGTCAAGCCTGTCCTCGCTCAGGAAAAGTCGAATGAAGGCCTTTGCCAGCAAGACAAACATATTGGAGCAAAATACCACACAACACCTCTCTTCCACCATGCTCCGACACTTAATTAGAATGTTGCTAGGCCAGCTTGGGGAAGATTTATAATTGTGAGAACGGACACTTCTGATTGGCTGCAGACAAGGCTGGGCTTTAATGTATGGTCAAAAAGGGTACTAACCATTCAGTCAGAAAAACGTGCATTTCTAGACTGTTAAAAGCAAACATACCAGAAACTAAACTGAGTGACCACAAAATCATAAACAGTCTTCAGTCATGCAAAACATCAAGTACAGCCCATCAGAAAATAATGTCTCCAGCTCTGAGTAGATATGATAATATTTTAACCAAGCCACTTTTCTTCTAGCTCATCATCAGACAATAGTGCTATAGCAGTGGAATCGTCGACACACAATTTCGTCGAACACATCAAGTTATTCTGATCCATTGTTGTCATCAGCTCAACATCAAGCAGTTTTCTCGCTAATATCCGTTCTATCACCGTCCGCAAATTCTAGATACATAATGCCCCAGTGACAGTTATTAAAATCACAAGAAAAATGCCTCGATATATCATAGAAAGTGACAACATAAGCCAAGATGCCGACAATTGACAATTTAAATTAAAAACGAAACTGTTGTCTTTTGTCAATCTCATGTAGTTTGCAGAACTTTACTTTGACTGTTCGATTGCTACCAAACAAATCATTGCATATTGTACTGTTGGGATTTATATTTTTCTGGAAATAAATCCATTCAAATTGTACTGTCAAGGCCTCTGTCTAATATTATCCCGTGTTACCCAATGTCGCGCTACAAATATATGTCTAAGCGCGTGAGTAGAAAGTATAGGCACGTCTGTATGGCACTTACAGGGCTCCGTAGAAAACCCAATTGACTTCCCAGAAATATGCTCATTCGTATTGCTGGTACCTTACTTTGTAAATCCTAAAACGTAATACTCGGGGGCCGCCATCATTGATTATTTCACTTGATCAAACAATTGGGTCAGCGGATGTGAAGTGACGTCACATCGTCAATCTCGTCCGTGTTGGCTTCAAGCTATAGCTCAGAATCTGATCGCTTCTCTTTATCTCCCGCTACTAATCAAGATAGTGTCGGTAGTTTTGATGGCATGCCAGATCTTGAAGGAAGTGAGCAAATGAGAATTCAACCATATCAGTTCCAGCAGTTGTCAGGCTTTGAAACCGATTTTTCCGACATTGATTTGTATACTGGAAAAAGGGTTTTTGACAGACTGTACCAATAAATGGGTTCTTACCAATATAAACACCAATACAAAGATGCAAACGAAGGTCCCGAATACAAGCGAATGCGCCATATTGCCTACTGACAGTTGGTCAGATGGTGCTGGGGTGTTTAAGGAAAAGAAGTGAGAGTAGTTCTGCCGTAATGTGCTGTCATGTGTATTAGGCAACACTTCCCGCCTCCAGGTTTAGAAGACTTTCTTTTTGAAAGTTTTCATTTTCCAGATGAGTCAAATATGTAGATATTAAATAAATACATCAAAACCAGTTAACTAGCCAATCATGTGCACTGAATTGTACCATATTATGGCCTCTATGTCTAATACAGAAACTTTGAGCAATATTTAAAACTGAAAAAAGTTTTTTTCTGAACCAGATAGTTTTTGAATAATGAATGCCTGAAATGATGTCACAGTCATTAGCATATGCAAAATATGAACCCCTAAACAAATATCAGGACATTATGTACAGCCTCATGAATATCTTGTCTAGAAAAATCATCTATCAAACCTAGATATTTGTTGTTCTATTAGATTACTCTTTACTTAGAGCTTGTTCACATGTGGCAATGTTTCTTGGCAAGTCAACTCTGACTGGTTCAGCAGCAGCTGTACCATTGTCACATCTTCTTAATACGTACCTCACTTTGCATTTGCAGGAGAAATTCATAATTTTGCCATGTCCTTAAACAACCTTGGGTACAAGACGATTGCTTCTAAAGCAACAAATGTGTCTGATCTCGGTATCAGCCAGCAAGTTAACCTGACACGGGTGAGGTTTGGATGGCTACATTTATGGGAAACTTCAGCATCTGCCCATGAATGCTTGTTGGTCACATGATACAAAACCGATTTCCATTTCTTTATCAGAAGTTATTTTTTTACATTTGGTACTGGTGAACTGATATTGTAGACTGGATAGAAAGCATTCAGTCTCAAAATGTTCACTACAAACGTAGCTGTTTTCCACCGCCGGTGTATTGGATCACCACACACGTTCTTTCACTCATTAATTTGGGATATTTAGGAAACTTGTGGTAAGTCACGCTTACAGTCTTAGCAGAGTAGTGCAAAACAATAAATCACCTCACTGGTAGACGCAAATAATTATATTACTGAAATAGAAAATATATAAACTGTACTTATAATGACCCATCAGAAATAGCTGATTCAGTGAATAGTCATTTTTCTGGTATTGGTAATGCATTAATCTCAAAAATGGAGACAGGTATTGGTAATTTACAGGATTTCAGTAAACCTTGAGTCTTCTTTCATATTTGAGGACAGTTTCTAGGCAAAATGCCAAAATATAAAACTACAGGTCTAGACAATAGAATTAAAAATACATAAAAAATCGTCTATGACTTTAATTTATATATATTTAATCCTTGCCGATTTTTGTTAAATGTTTTCACGCCTTTGCAGGATTTTCTTTCAATAACATGTCAGAGGATAAAAACCAACAAAGTACTGCTAAAAAGTAAAACTGTATCAAATGATCTTGTCCATGTATAAGCAACAGTTATTCATTCCCACAAATTTTTGTTTTGACACTCAGGTCACAATGTATTTTTTTCTAGAAAAACAAACTTCTACTATACTGACAAGCATGACTTAGTTACATGTATGTGACGTGAAATAATTGTCCACGAGCCCTACAATTTCAAGATTCAAAGCCCAAAAAAAGGAAAAGTTTGGGATGGTATTGTTAAAAGGCTAGATGCCTTAGAAACGTCTTAGCTTACGAATGCAGGCCTCCATCGATTCGTTAAAAATGTTATCTGCCACATTTCAAAGCTCAGGGCGTCACTGAAAAAGAGTGATGGTATTCAAGAGAAAAAAAAACGTGACCAATTCAAGAATAGCTGGTGGTCATATGAGTTAGAAATGAAGAAGTCTGTTTGATTCAGGATTTGGCGGACAAGAATGACCACTAAGAAAGAATGTTGACGAAAACCAGAAAAGGTACAACGCACAGGCTGAGCAATTGTTTAACTTGCTATTGAACAATAAGAAGCTCTATGAGAAGATCAAGATCCTTGAACAGGACTCTAAATTCGAACACCATGGCAAGGCCTTTGGAGAAGTTTCAAATAAGCAGCAACTTCAACATTTATCTTTGCTCAGGTAAGCTTTCACGAATCCGCGTCCATCACAAAATCAGGTTCCTGAAGGGTTGTTTTATGAGTTTGTTTTTATGCCTTTTTTGCCATGACAGAGGGAAAGCTTCCACAGCCTTATGGTTTGCGAAATAGTTTAATTCATTTCGCTGGAACTACGCAAAAATACAACAAACAAACACGTCATCGTAGACCTGAATGGAGCGAGCACCTCAATCACGCCTGAACCCCTGCAGACTACAATGAATGAAGAAACGCATGTTCAGCACTACAAAATCAGAAGTGATGGTAAGAAATATATGCTTAAATATTTTCAAAACTGTTTAGTGTTACAGTATGTGTTCAGTGTTAAAAATAACATTTGAATAGATTTATATAAGAGATGGCTTTGCTGATATTTTTTGATGGGCCTGACTGTATCATATGTATTAAATATTAATATTCTTTGTTAAACTGATAAATATGAAATTAAGCACTTACCATTTAATGTGACTCCTTTGTGTTGTCTGTTTTATAGAAAGAAAAAGAGATTCTTACGACAATTTACCACAAGACCAACTTAAAATTCGAACTCTTGTTCAGGTTCTTAACAAATTTTCAATTTCCAATTTTCAAGATCCAGATTGTAAAGAAGATTCCTTCTTCAATATCCCGTTGGAGAGTCATAATAGACAAACTTCATCTTCTTTTAAGGGTCATGGACCGCCTAGAGGAAGGACTATTAACTGATGCCATGTGCTGGGACGAGGTAATAAATTATAATTTCAATAACAAGGAATTTATTTTATTTTAGTAGAGTAGAGTTTTTTTTATCACATTATGTTTGTTCACCTTTGATTTCAGAAAGAAAACTTTGGAAGACCCAAAGCGCGGTGGTCAACCAATCATATAGATAATGTGATTGCTGTTATTAGAAGTTGTGGGTAACGTTTTATTTGTGGATCAACAAAGAGGGGAAGACTGACTGGACCTCTCTGATGGGTAACGTCTCTGATGGGTAACGAGAAGAAGAAAATTCGCCATGCTCTTCCAGATAAAATGAAAGACCGTGTTCAGCCACACCACCTGGAAGCAACCAAATCTCTCTGGATGGTAGGTAATAAACTTTTACTCCTAAACTGTGTACATGCACCAACTTAAATAAATAGATAGATATATTTTACTTTATTAAGAATACTTAGTACTATTACTATTTTTGCTACATAGAATTTTGTAAAGCTCTACGAGGTGATGAGCAGTGACTCCCCTTCAGCAGATCAAGTCAAGCAGTTTCACACTATGGTAACTATAAGTATAATTATATAGTAATATTATATTTAACAACAAGATAGCGAGCTCGAGATTTCTATGAGCTGATAGTTATTGAGCGAGTCTTCAAGCGAATTAACTATCAGCTCCTAGAAATCCAGAGCGAGCTGTCTAATTGTTTTAGTAAAACTAGCCACCATTTTGTTTTTTCGCTACTCGCTATCTATTTAGCAGTTATTCCACGAAGTTGAGTTGTACATGAGCTGACGGGGCTTCGGTCGTATTTCATCAAAAACGGCGCGAGATTTCGCTAAAACATTTTTCGTGTGGCCATTTTGTTTGTTTTTCTCTACTAGTAGGATATTTTCTCTACTAGTAGGATATGAGAGGATAGCCTAGTAGTAGGGAACCAATCAGCGCGCGCGATTGCTCATATCCAGGGGCTGTGTATATTACGCCCAATTAGCGAGTAGCGTAGCCAATCAGAGCGCACGTTTTGCAATAGATAGCGAGTAGATTTTTACTAATTCCTAGTAGTCCTATGGTTTAGATTTATATCAATCATCTATAATCATATAATTTAATTATCATAAATATTATATCACAGGAAAATGAGTGTGGTCAAGAACTGATCAACATGCCTGACAGTGCATATGACAAAATGTGTCATCACTCCCTACATACAAGTCATGATTTATCATGTGCCTGATATATTGGAAGGAGAGAAGTCCCTAAAATTGTTTACAGGCCAAGGTAATTAATAAATAAATAATTGAATAAAACCATCATTATTATTATCATAAACATTGTTTAAATAATCAGCGTTTTGTGTTTGAGTTCATAAAGATTAAAAAGAAAAAATATGATTTTAGGAGGATCTTCCATTGCTCTATAAACAAATGGATTCTACAAGATCTTTGATTTTTATGGAAAAGAGGCAGCAAGAACTTGTGGACATCATACAGAAGAAAAGAAAATATGTGAAACAAAATAATGGCTTTTGGTAAGGAGGCAAGGCTGAAGCAGCAAGAAAAGTGTTTTGAATAGAGAAGCAGAACCCAACCCAACAAGATCCTCAAGTTCTGGTTCAAGTACTCCCCTTGCAAGTCTCAAGAAGATGACTGTTAGTCAACTGAAAGACATCATTACTAAAGAGTTGAATCAGGATTTGAGGTCCAAGTAACCCAGGAAGGCTAACCTTATCCAGATGATCCAAGAACATACAGCTAAAGATCAAGTTTAAACCTGCATACATGAAAAAGCAAAGAAAAACATCAACAAAAAAATTGATAAAGAAACTAATTATTTTCATACTCACCTAAAGTTGATGCATTTTTCTGTCATAAAAAGCATTATCTCAATGAATCTGTCTAAAGCCACGTGAAGAAGTCTGTCGTTCATTTTGAATTTTGCTGATAATATAAACCTAAAAAATCGCAGGCACGCAATAATTTTTTTTCTTTAAACCTGGAAGACTTTGGTTTCCAACATAAGTTAACAAACGGTAGGTATCTAAATCAGCATAATGGATATTAGAGTATTTTGAATTATGATTCTGTTAGATTTTGATTAAAGTTCACAACGCGACAATTGACCCTTTCATTGAGGAGTTACAATCGTACGTGTCCTCCCATCTACTGAAATGGAACCAAGTAAATTTTGATCATTCCAAAACTGTATATAATGTAGACAGATGATTCGATTGATTTTAATATTTCTGTGCTTTGTCTTTTAGGACCATCCAAATTGCAAAGATGAATTGTCGGAAGTCTTGTATAGAGTACTAAAGTGATGACTTAGTGTTGTCACGGTAACCAACATTCTTGTTCTAAACAAACATGGCGATGGCGTCGCTGTCTATCACTACTTTGTATGCATACTTCTTTGAAGAACAAAAGTCCATTTCTAGAGGTGAAAATCATTTCAAATCTAGTCATGTGGTAAGTTTAGGTTATGAGCAAGGTGTTTTGAGAGGCCAGGTTCAAGCAAGTATGAAGAAAAAGCTCTATAAAGTGACGGTAAGTTACGATCTTATCAATTCGTTTTAGTACATGAGGCCGATGAATTTGAATAATATATTCTTCGACTGTTTTCGTTGTCTGTTTAAGATTTATCTAAATGATTCCAATGAAATAAAGTCTACCGAGTGTGAATGTCCAAGAGGGGCCTATAAATGCAGTCATGCTGCTGCGTTGTATATTCACGGTATACACAACCTCAGTCAGACTGACGTTCAGTGCCAGTGGAAAAACAGAGCCAGCAAACCCACAACACAGTCTGTTGCAGAAATGTTCCCTCCAAGCAAGCCTGCCTATACTGCCCTAAACAGAAAGCCCAACAAAAGATGACCAGACCTACCTGTATGACCAGCTAAAATCATATGAAAAATTTACTGGATTATGTTGGATTCTTAGTCCAGAGCCCCAAGCGCAGAGCAGATCGCTACCCATACATTCAATTGAAGACATCATATTCTCTGAGGAATTTCTCGCTATTCAGGATGCTGTTGCACAAAGGAATTATATAGCTGATAAATGGCAGACAGATACTGAAGTAATAAGGGCAGTCAATGCTCTCACTGTTGGTCAAAGGGATAACCCCTTGTGGCATTTAGCCAGGAAGGGCCAACTAACTGCCAGTAATTTTGGGTATGTTCTCAAAGCAAAAAGGGCGACTCCATCGTTAATCAAGAGACTTTTAGGAGAATACGACATTTCCAGACTAAAAGCTGTGGCATGGGGTGTGGTAAATGAGAGCTAGGCTGTAAGGGCATTCACAAAACATACTAGCCTAGAAGTAACAGAAACTGGGATTTGGCTTGACCAAAGTGGTGTGCTAGGAGCATCTTCCTGATGGTCTCATTGGGAGTCAACATGTGCTGGAAATAAAATGTCCATTTTCTGCCCGAAACATGACTCTGGAGGAGGCATTGGTTATCAAGTCCTTCTGCCTTGAGAAGATTCGTCTACAGGCATCAGGTGCAAGGTCAAATGCATCTTACACACAGAAATTTTTGTTACTTTGTGGTGTGGACGACCAAAGAAACAATTATTTTAATTATCAAGAAAAACAAGGAATAGTCAGACAACATTAATTTATTAATAGATTTTTATTTTTTGCATATTTTTCCTAAAATAACTGAGGGAGAGCTCTAAGTTTATTCTATTTAACACAACAACAAACATTTTTTCATTACATATAATTAATAATTAAGATATATAAATATTGCATTTATAATAATATAATATTAATACGAGTACATAAGGACATGCTTCTGTCCTGTTCCTGTTATGTGTATACTGTATATCTTCACATTGTTTATAATTTACATTAACATAAAAAAAGTAACTTTAAAGATTGGCTTGATAAATAACTTATTTTGCTTTGTAACAAGTATATACAGGCACACATCAGTTATAAAATCTTAAAAAAATAATTACTCAAAATCCATACCTTCGCAGCCCTCCTTGATTAATGGAAATTGAAGATTGACCAGAGCTGCACATAATTGAAAAACTTTGTCTGCATAACATCTCAAATACGGAGGGATAAAACCTAAAATCTTTTAGTCGAGCATTAGCCTGCTCTACATGAATACGACACCTTGCAATTGACTTAGTAGCTTTTACCTCACTTTCTGTGAATTTCCCATGCTCTAAAAAAAAGGTGGAATGTTAACTGAAACACCATTTGGTACAATATCTTGGATTAAAAACCCTTTGTCTGCTAATATTAAATCTCCAGTTGTCATATGATTTAAGAGTGATTGTCTCAGAAAACCGGGCAGGACCAAAAGACGGGGGTCGGCCGATTCCTTCAACCTTTTATGCAATAATAGTCTATCTAAAATGATTACCGACCGTGGTATTTGGAGGTCCATCTTACTTAAATTTCACGA
>JAUPMF010002462.1:0-11394 GCA_031471435.1 Stomphia didemon | reverse complement strand
TGGTTCATTTTCACACCTATTTCTGAAATAGGACATAATCAGTTTGGTTTGTTTTCTGCTTGGTGTGTGGGTAGACTCAAGGTAATAGTGACTAGGTGTACTAGTCATATATATATATGTATTGGTCGAGTCACCCGCAGACCAAGGTAACATACACCACTGACTAATGAAATAATGTACAACAATGACACAAACAAATCCACACATGCTTTTATTTATTGATAGTTCTAATGTCTATAACCAATACTTAGATTGTAGTCGTGCGAACAAGACGTTTCGTCTGCTTTCTACAGCAAGCCACGGTGTTCGTTTACTGTAAATCCCTCCCCCCTACAAGCGCCTGTTTAAACGTGTTGTAACCGTGTGCTGGTTGATAGCTGACATGACCTCGGTCGGTTGGTCAAGCAACATGCCGTCTGTTTGTCGGGACGTTGTATTTTCTTTCACCATAAATTGGTCAAACATTTTAATTTGAGATTCTTCGTAGCCCACGAGGCGTGTGATTGTGTGTGTGAATGCCACCCCGTTTAGTCATTCCCTTTGAGACAAGCACCGCATAGAGACTCGTTTCTCGTGGAGGTCTGGAGCATCGAGAGGTTTGACCAGCTGCTATAGCAGGCTGTGCAACATTGACAAAGTTACTCGTATAAAAAATCACACTCATCAGGAAACGCAAAACATGTTTTGGGCGATAATCAGTGCAGAGGCAACTGATATCGTGTGGTGTTGTTGTCTATCATAGTCGTGTTAATATTTCACAATCTTCTATCGCCTCACCACAACGAAAAACAAATCATTGTCCATTAACTCTAAAAACGATTTCTTTAATTCTATTACTTTGGGGAATTACTGTAGTAAAACACGAGTATCTATATTCTATAGCCACCGGTGCAAAAGCCTTTCAGTGATCATATATAGGAACAGTGTTTGCAATGACTGCACGCCGAGTAATAGCTAGTGCACTTAGTGTTTAATGGTGTCTAGTGTATCAGATTATCACCAGGCAAAGAAACAATGTTGATCAACCAACCTTGGCAGTAGTCAAACAAAGCGAGATATTTACCGACCGCTTTTTGCTCTGATTTCTGTCTGATTGATGATCGCGAATCAGCTGTTCTATATCAGCAGCGCTTAGAGATGTTTGGAGATTGCTGGAGATTTCAACTGACCTGAAGATGTTTTCACAATAGTTTTCAAAGCACTTAGGGCAAGATTCAGTGTTAGCGCTCGAGTGTGAAAACAGAGGTCGCTGAGGGTATAATGGACTGGGATAGTTGCATGGAGTATTGGGGCAAGAATATGAGAATTAGTGCTTTGGTATCTGCAGGGAATAATTGATGAGATACTATAAAATAAGCAGTCATATTGCTTGATGGATTTTATACTTTTTTTCCTTCTATCTAATTTTTCAGTCTATCCTTCAATCTTTACATTTTTATCGGTTTTTTTATACGTTGTTTTTATCCTTTTTTTTATTCGTGACTTTAGCCTTTCACTTTAGTTGGAGTTAATCTATTAGAGCATAATTTAACTCAGCGTGCTCGCCGATAGACCAATGCAGACTGAGAAGTCTTCATAATCAGCCGCTCACCACGCCCACAAGTCATTGAACGAGAACAACAGCACTACACATTGAATAGCCGACCAACGACGAGATAAACCACCAACGATTTGTCTTTCTTTTGACAGTCATTTGAGTCTCTAACTATAGAATAACGATGTTCGCGAGGAAGACTAACTAATGTGTAATCGAGTCATTGATCTATGTTTTGTGATATCGACTGGTTCACCTGTCCATCATAATCGAGTTGCTCGCCTTTTGCGACATCCTTATCAAACCCCTCACGATTATTCATATTCATGAACGACGATTTTTACAGCGAGGAGAAAGAATACGTTAATCCCCTCCAGAGATGACCCGATGTACAGCGCTGATAGAGGTAACACCATAAGTCCACCAAACCATGACAGAATCAAGAGATTGTACACCAATAAACTCTGGATCTCACTCCAGATAAATGCCGAATCAGTCAATGAAACAACAGCTAAAGCTCTTGTGATAAAAGGTATAAAAACAATGGACTACGCGAGACGCAATCCTACAACAGAGATACTTACAAACTCCTTTAATACATGAAAACACCTCACTGGCCGCATGTGAGAAACCCAATCAACCCCTTGCTAACAACCTTCCCCAGCGCTGACCGATAATATAGAATAACTTGAAGTATTGAAGTCCTACCCCGAGTATATTTGGCAAAGGTTATCACAGCTATCATATCGAGTATGACAGCATTTTTTTCAATCGTTGGTAACCTGCCTGCCATAACAAACTGCACCTGCCTGCTCATGTATTATTCATGTCGCGATCCCATATTTTGGGTTACTATTACCTCAACATAATCTTGTGGTAGCGGTTGGGCTGAAAACCGTCTGCTTCTCAAGGCTTTATCTAGCTCGATAACGAACATATTGCCACACAAAGAAAGAGCGCAATGTTTGAAAAAACAACAGAAATATCGGTTTTTAGATCGAGGGAATTCTTACGAGGGTTTCGGCTCACCGATGTAATTCAAATCGCAGTTATCGCACGAAGTGAACAGGGATTCAAGCACAGTCGGTTGAATCGCCGAGTTATAACTTAGAAAAATAACACTAGGAATTAAACAGCGAAAAACCTTTCGTCATTCGAATGATTAAAATGATCTCGCACAAGATTTGCCTCAGTGAATGTTTGTATTTCAGTTGTGTGAAGTTAGGTCGACATGTTTGGCCGTACAAAAAACGCACCTGCATATTTATTTGAAAAGGTCGAATACAAGTGGTCCAATTTCTCCCCACAACAGTGCAGTTATAAATTACTATTTCTAGCTAAGTTGTTTTGACTGTGGACCAGCGGCTTAGCGGTGTGAAGTGAACATTCTCTATAGAGAGGTTCAGTGGTACAGCACGCATGCGTTCGCGATATTCAGCGCGAGCTAATTGGTTACTATTCTAGCCTAGAAGCCCGTATTGAGATCCCTTGCCGTGAAGCCAGCAAACTAACCTATCGCTACATCGCCCATACATATCTCGGCTATAAATGGCACGGCATTGATCTGGTGGTGGCTGAGAGTGGACAGGTTGTAGCAGGACCACTGAACTCCGCTCCGTGTTACGTTGCTCTCATGGATTGCAACAAATCTCCGAGACCGCGTCATTTAAACGCTAATCATGCCTTCGAACTGAAAAACTACGAGGCTAATTCTTCGACCCAGAACGACATGAACAGGTATCGCAAGACAAACAGCACAGTTCAACCGGGGAACTTGACCGCGGTCCCCGCTTCACAGAAGAGATCGTTTCGGTCTAGCTTGAGGTCGGAAATCTCTCTCGACCAGACTCTAGTTAGTTTTCGGGATATTGATTCCACTAAGAAATACTACCACCGTCGCTTACGCGTCTTGTCTGGCGTGAGTTGCGCACTGGGCCTGCTCGCTGTGGTCTTGGCTATCGTAGATATAGAGGTTACACGGACGAGAGAAACCAAGAAACTGTCGAATTCTGGTGGCGTCCTTGGCCTGGCAGGTGATGCGTTAGGACTTGCGGGCATCGTCTTAAAAGGACTGATTTCTCTGCTGTCAATATCCACGTGTATAACAATTTACAAAATTTATATGAACACTCGAAGGCTTTTTATTCTCAAGAACTTGTACCATGAGTCAGAGAGCTTTTTCACGTCGTCTCTACTGCCAAACTACTTGGTCGAGAGCTTTATATGCCTGGTGCACGTGCCCCCGTTCGCCGATAATCTCGGGGTCCCGTACATATACAAACTGCAGCTACTTGTTGTGCTTCGTATCTACTTAGTTACGCGGTGTTTGCGAGAGAGAAGCAAGCTGTTCCACAACCAGGCAACGAGCTTACTGGCCTCCGTTACCAAGACGGATATCTCGTCGAGTTTTCTTGTCAAGACATACTTTCTGAAGGAGCCGTTCGTGCTGATATTCACCTTCTACTCACTCAACGTGTTCATGGGTGGCTACTGCGTCTACGTCATCGAGGACTCGAATACATACTTGGTAAGCAGCGTGTGTGTGTTCTACTCTAACTGCCCTAATGCAAGCACACATCACCCTTTGAATACGCCGCTTCACAGTTCTCCTCGGGGCAATAACGCAAGACACCTTTTAGTTTGTTTTCCAGTTTGCCTTAAGTCATAATTTGTTTGAGGACGGGAATGGATTTGAATAGCAAACCAAAATATTGATCAGTGATATTATGAGCACACAGTAGGGCAGTACGCTCTGTTTGCATAACGAACGAACCCGAGTACACTTACAAAACACGCTGCCCAAAATAACTATTAAATATTGAACGACAGGAATTCCCAGCATTTATTATGTCATCACCAAGTCTAGTCCTGGTTTCCGAGCACCAGTTTGACTGGCATCGTTTTTAGAGCTTCAATCGCTAATTTAGCCCAAGGGGCAATGGCCCCGGCTTTTCGAGCGATTAGGTTGATGTTCAGAACACAAAACACGAACAATAATAAGATTTAGAACCACCCATTCTATTCATCTGCTATTGTTTCTACACTTTATCAAGAAACAGATGTGATAATATGCTTCCTCTGTTTGATTCAGCTCAACGATGGCAGCGGTATAAAATGTATTTCAGAAAGTATGAAAAGATACAACTGAGCGCAAGTTATAGCATTAGCAGATCGTCTTTCACGACGTTCAGATCTCTTTTAGTCTCTTCCTTTTAATTACGTGTCTGCATTTGCACAAATTAGCACTTTCATTAGCGAGTCGAATTTTTTTTGGGGTGAGTTGTTTACACTGTACAACTGTTTTTTTGACCTGAATGTCCGTTTAAAATAGAAGGAAATATGAAAAACGAACACGGAACATGCATGCACGATGTCAATACGGCCAGAGCATCTAGAAGCGCACTTCTGTATCAACATCGCTAACACTGTAGTGTTGATCCACAAGGTTTCTATATGTGTCGCTTGACATTTATCTAGCGAAGATCTGTGAGGAATACAAATGGTTTTCTTTATCTCGCTAGCCATGGAGAGCAACAGTGCGCTAATAGCCATCAGCAGACGGCTGAACAGCTCTCGTTACCAAGACGGCAGAATACGCCGCACAACATTAACGAGCCACTCCAGGCCGCTGCATAAGCGAGACGTGTCTAAGATATATATATACCAGCCATATTTAGGCCAGTTTGGAAAACAAATTAAAATAGGTGCAAATATCAATAGGAAGGAAGTTTGGTAGTACAAATGTAGGCTGCTTCAATTCTGGGAGAATTTGCATTTTCGGTTTTGGGGAACACTTCTATTTGAATGGAAGAACTCAAAATATAAATTGGTTTGAATGTTGGCCGATAAGTGTACGAAGAAAGAGACAGAAATGGTCCCCAAATCGTGAACTTGAATCTAACTTGATTAGGTAAATATACCCCGTCGTTTTGACAAAGAAAAGGAGCGCCGAGTTTCGCTGCATGAATGACATCGAAAGTGCCGACAAAACGGGTGCTTTTCTTCAGACTCAAGTCGTTTGCATATCTATATGAAAATCTTATTCTTGACTCTGAAATCATTTTGAATCGAGCAAAATTGGGCAGCAATAATCTACACAGTCTCGTGTGCCTCCGAGCTCGAACTGTATCAGTGACTGAGCGCTAGCTCACAGGAAACGAAGAGAGGTTATCACGCAGCGATCGGTGCTGGCTTCCCTGGACGGCACGTGTTATTCTGCTGCCATATCTCAACATCTTTCACGATATTATGTGTTTGGCAAACCATTCGAATGGCTCAAAAAAATGGGTTGAACTCTATTGTTTAAGGTTAAGGAACCTTAGTGTTTGATTTTATTGATAAATACCTCAGTAACAAAAAAACTAATAAACATTCTGAAAAAAATTTTTAAAAAAAAGATAAAACTAGAATGAAAATGGATGGGAAAAGTGAGAAACCCAATACGATACGAAGCCAACAGTAACCGCTGCACAATATATTTTGATTATCAATCTAGTTATCCGAGTTGACAGAGCAAAACCTGAGAAAATAGCCGATCAAAACAGCCTTTAACACAACTATCGCTTGAAGGATCTTCTTTAATGGTAGAAATTACGATAATACGCGATACTTGATCGCCTAATCCTTCCTGAAGCTAAATTATAAAAGCAGATTTTGAAGTTAAATCGATACAATGTCCTGTGACACATCTGAATTCATTACTCGCAAAGTAAATGCAATGGAACCTGGTCAAATATAAAATACAATGTTTGTGGAAGGCTCTTAGATGGCGGCAGATTTGACAAACTGTCATGTTTGAATATACATCGAAATTGTGTTCAATCTGACCTCGCTGTTCTTTTTCCATAGTAAACAAATATTTCGGACCGATGTAATGATTTTCAAGCCCGTGAAGATCTTGCTAACTATAATTATATATAATACACATCTATGCCGCTAAATCCGGAAATAAAACCATTACCATAGCGAATGTGGTGGAAACTCAGTGAAACTATAGCGAATACCAACAGATTATAACAAACGCGTTTGTTATGAAGCCAGTCGAACGTTTGCAGATTACCATCAGGTGTCTTTATCCCTAAAACGGCTTCTCATATCTGTTCATCCGTGTGGTATCTGGTTTGGGTATTTCCTTAGTTTATTTGTATCAGTAAGCATTCGGTTCCGGTCACAAATGTACTATCTAACGTCGTGTTATTGATGTGCCATTAGAAACCACGTTTCTTTCATTTGTTGGTTTAGTTTGGTATTATTTTCATTTTTTACTAATTGGTCTAACATTTAATGGTCTTGAAATCAACGATTTACATACCCATTCTCTCTCTCATCTTCTCCTCCTCTCTCTCCTCCTCTCTTTATCTCTCTCATCCTTTTCAGATCTCATAAAGAACAAAGCCACTTCTGTTTTACACGACTGCTAGTTCAGTTTAACTGAAACTTGAAAAATACAGGAAATCTAACGATATTTCATGCCGAAAAACAGAAAAAAATAATCAAATTTTTTGTACAGAATTTTGTGCTGGAGTTTTGCATGTACGAACAATTCGTTATACCTAACGCCTCCAGGTCTCAATAATAAAATAAAAGTGGGTATGAAAAACAGGACACCCTCTAAGCACTAGGCCATTACCACCAGGAACTGATTCGGTGGTTGTCATTAATCCGTACAAAATGAATAGATTCAGTTCGCCCTGTCACTTAATTAAATATCAAATACATCTTCATTACTGTGTAAACCATATCCCAAAACAAACTCTTCAAGCTTGTTCATTAAACTGACCATTACTCGATAGATTTCCGTAACACTAGAAACAATGCTAGGACAAAAATCAGTAAGGCTTGGGACAGTTTTTTTTTGTAAAAACATTTCAATTTTTTTTCCAATTTAAAAAAAAAATATAATAGTTTAACTGCTTTGCATATATACTGGTTATTTTCTCTTGTTTCGTTTAAGTGTCACTTCGTGCTATTGACATATAATTATTTCGGAACTGATTGTGACATTACAGGGTGTGACATTGTATGGATCTATAGCAATATCGATCACGCTCAACCCAATTCGATTATCCAATAGTAATAGACTTCGTAGAAAAGGACGATCAAAAAGTGTAATTAAAAAAATACATTCTGATACATTGTGGTGATTTTAACAAGACATTCATTATTACTTCTAGGCCGAACATTCATTGAGACATAAGCAGAAACGCCGGTTTTCCATCGCACTTGCCCCGTCATTCAAGTTAATTGTAATCTAGTTACTTCTAGTTAGTGGAGTAGACGGTTTGTCCACACAAAACCATCATTCGGTCGGGCTACAGAGCAATTAGCTCATAGCTGCAATAAAAATCACCCCAACACGAGGAAACCATAAATTTGTCCAGAGAGAATGTTGAAGATGACGCGAAGGCCGTACCTCTAGTCACTGTATATATGTTAATGACGCCTCTAAACTATTTGTAAACATTACTTTCTTATTCCCAGGATACAGTTTGGATGATGGTCGTTACCATGACAACTCTAGGCTTCGGTGACGTAGTTCCGGTGAATATCTTCGCGCGTGGTTTTGTTGGATTCGCGTCCGTTTTGGGGATATTTCTCATGGCTTTGTTCATCAGTGTGGTACACGAAACACTCCAGCTGACACAGCAAGAGAAGCGTATTCTGGCTTACATCGAGACCGCCGGTAAGGGCAGGGTATCGGTTAGGGAAGGGTATCGGTTAGGGAAGGGTATCGATTAGGGCAGGGTATCGGGTAGGGAAGGGTATCGGTTAGGGCAGGGTATCGGGTAGGGCGGCAGAGTATCGAATAAGAAAGGGTATCGGTAAGGGCAGGGTATCGGTTAGGGCAGGGTATCGGTTAGGGAAGGGTATCGGTTAGGGCAGGGTATCGGTTAGGGCAGGGTATCGATTAGGGCAGGGTATCGGTTAAGGGCAGGGTATCTGGTAGGGCAGCAGAGTATCGAATAAGAAAGGGTATCGGTTAGGGCAGGGTATCGGTTAAGGAAGGGTATCGGTTAGGGCAGGGTATCGGGTAGGGCGGCAGAGTATCGAATAAGAAAGAGTATCGGTAAGGGCAGGGTATCGGTTAGGGAAGGGTATCGGTTAGGGAAGGGTATCGGTTAGGGCAGGGTATCGGTTAGGGCAGGGTATCGATTAGGGCAGGGTATCGGTTAGGGCAGGGTATCGGGTAGGGCAGCAGAGTATCGAATAAGAAAGGGTATCGGTTAGGGCAGGGTATCGGTTAGGGAAGGGTATCGGTTAGGGAAGGGTATCGGTTAGGGAAGGGTATCGGTTAGGGCAGGGTATCGATTAGGGAAGGGTATCGGTTAGGGCAGGGTATCGGGTAGGGCGGCAGAGTATCGAATAAGAAAGGGTATCAGTTAGGGCAGGGTATCAGTTAGGGCAGGGTATCGGTTAGGGCAGGGTATCGGTTAGGGCAGGGTATCAGTTAGGTCAGGGTATCGGTTAGGGCAGGGTATCGGTTAGGGCAGGGTACTGATCGGATAGGGCAGGGTATCGGATAGGGCAGGGTATCAGGTAGGGCAGAGTATCGGTTAGAGCAGGGTATCGGATAGGGCAGAGTATCGCGGATAGGGCGGGGTATCGGTTAGGGCGGGGTATCGGATAGGGGTGGGATATAACGTTAATATCAGTACGAGATTTCCCCCTGATTTCTCTCTAGAACATTTAAGAAAGAAGAAGACAATAGCGGCCCACTGCATACAGAGTTGTTGGAGATATCGGGCCTTCATCAAAAAGAACGGCAACGCTATTGACCATGGCGATTGGCTCAAGCTGCAGAAAGCAAAGTTCTTACAGCACAAACTGTTCGAAACTCTGCGTGAATGGAGGTCACTGCGAAGGGCTTGGACCCGAGGTAACGCTAAACAACGACAAAAATTACCCCTCCCTCCCTCCCTCCCTGGAGAACGTAACTGCAGAATAGTTTTTTGAAAAACGGGAAAAACGTGTAAAGTGATTAACATCAAGCATTTTGGAATGCGGTTTGGTTGTGTGGTGGGTATGGGGTGTGGTAGGGTGAGGCGGAGTGAAGTGTGACAATATGGGGTGTGGTGGGGTGGGGGAAGAGTGAGATAGGGTGCGGTGGGGTAAAGTAGGGGGGTAGGGGTTATCTAATAAACTTCATAAAATACAAAGTACCGAATGACGATAGTTGTGTTTATCTAGACGATTACTGGAAGAAGTTCTTCGTGGTGGACGACACAGCGATGCGTCTAACCGACGTGTGTCGGACTATAAATAGCATTGAACGACAGTTGGGGCAGAGACGAAGCAGCAAAGGCAGCAAGAACTCGCTGTGCAGAAACCCGTCCATCTACAGCCCGTTGCCTAGGAAACACGAAGTACGTAGCCTCATTGAAATAGTGTGAAGTGTAAAGAAGAAGAAAATTGCCGTCGCATTTTGGGAGAAATGTTCCGTAACTAACAACGTTGTTTTATTTCAGCAGGAAGTTTCTGACAGGGTGTTTGATTATCCATCGATCAGTTTCTCGTCTCCATTTCATACTAATGGTCAACCATCCAGCACAGCCAGCAGTGTACAGGCGGTCCTCGTGGACTCCTGGAAATTACCAGCCGAACAACAGCGAAGGGAGAAACAAGAAAAACAAGAAAAACGCGACAAACTGGAAAAACAAAACGTCCCTGTGATATTCACAACGCACCAAGAGCACTCGCAACAAAACTCACTGTCAGCAGACGAACCACACGATGCTGAAAGCGTGACTAAACAAACCCTCTTGCCACGACTTGACATAGTGCGTAAGACAAGTGACTTGAGCACCTCCAGTGACCATATTGATCGAGGAGCTATGTCTTTTGAAATGCTACAGTCGCGCATCGATAGCGTCGAGAACGCGCTTGATCAAATTTACGGGAAAGTTAAGGGCGAGTTGCGGGACATTCGGGATGCAATTAAAACCCTATCTACTTCGAGCGCCGGCCCGCGTACCCCACTATGGCCACCCGCGATGACTGCGAGGGCCGGGGATAACGCGCGGGCTGACCCGCTATACTCCTACGCAAATATAGAGAAATATGATATTTAGACAACTATATTTATCTAGGTTATACTATTTATAATAAACAAGTAGAATAAAAAATAGAAACAATCGGACAAAATGTGCGCTTATTTCCCCCCTGTTTGAGCGACCTCAATCATGGTAGATTAATCGTACTGGTTAATGCAAGTCAAACTGGCTCCTCACTAAAAACGACGAGATAAAGGCTGTTTGCACGACATTGTGGATGACTTGGCGCAATGCTGTTCGTACTTACAACCTGCATGTATAATATAGAAGTTGAGTCTGAAAATAGCTGGTTTCTTATCAAAAGAACTGATCTCCAGCGAGATATCGCGGTTCAACATAATGAAAAATACTCTGTTGCCCGCGAACACAGCCGATCGATGTGGGATCGATAAGCCAGGCGTTTAACTATTAATGTTGAGGTGATTTCGATAGCATTTGAAAGCCGACAAATATACCTGAACAACTGACATGGTTAGTAACTAATGACTGTCATACTAACGATAAGCACAGTATTTTTGTAACAAAGTCTAATAGTTTCATCTTAGAAAAGAGCACCAGCTTAATAAAGTGAAAAACGTGAATTGTGGCGAGTGAATTTGATCATCAGATAATCAGCAAAACCACGAGAAACGAACCAGATTGCTAATGTCTAAGAGATGTTGAGCTAACCATTCACCAAACTAACAACGATATTTTGCCCTCTACGTCACTCGGGTGAACAGTGAGGGGTTATCGACACGGGTGAAAAACGCACTGCGCATGTTCGGAAATTCGGCGGGAAATTCGTAGACGCGTCGTTATTTACCAATA
>JAUPMF010002428.1:0-11400 GCA_031471435.1 Stomphia didemon | reverse complement strand
GTCCGTTTCTATGTGTCATGGTGTTCCACAGGGATCATGGATGGGTCCGTTTCTATGTGTAATAGTGTACTACAGAGTCATGCATGGGTCCGTTTGTGTCATGGTGTCGCACATAAGCCGTTTTTGTGCAAAACAACAAACAATCTTAAACGTAATTACTTGTTGTCCTTGTACTAAGTAGAGCTCGAGGCAAGGTAGATGATTACGGTGTCCGAGAACACGTGCTGCTAACACAGCATTCATCGTCAAGTCTTCTAATACTGCAGACGCCACTAATGAAAATCCATCGCCTGCGAATAAGGGTGTTAAGTCGTGTTTAATATATATGTGCAAACATTATCGCCCTCGTAATTCCTCCCTCCCATATTAGTGACAAGGAATCACAGAATGAAGACTCCGCTTGGTAACAAGAAACAATGGAACCGAAAAGGAAAGCAAGCAAGAAAAACACAATAAAAAATAGTTCGCCTCATACTCATATCGATTGCACCCACTGCAATAAAAACAATCGCGAAAAACCAACAAAATATGCGCGTCCAACACCCACCATCGCGCACGTAGCAGAACTACAATCTACGTGACTAATTTAGAATTACTCACCGTTCAAAGACGCCACGTTAGACAAATAACACTCTACAGCTTGGAATGGTAAATAGCTCAGAAAATCAGACCTGTCAGAAACAACCAGACAACAATTGATTTAATTTGGCAAACATTTACACCAACGATGGCGATATATCTATGGCAACCGCTCGTTGTAGAATGAATGATATACAAACGCTGCATCAAGTTCACAGAAGGTTTTTGACCGGCGTTTTAAACAACAAGAAATCAGGATTTTTTTCACAACTCGACTTCGCAAGTGCATGACTCACATCATTGATTATATGTTTTTCAAATTAGTTTTATGAAGTTTTTTATTGCTGCATAAAGTAAGCGCACACCAACTTAAACTGACACAAGTGCACTACAATCGTCTTCATGTGAACGGCAGTCGTTCGGAATTCATGCAACGCAAACAGTTCCTTAATTGTGGTTGTTTTCAAGGCCTTGACAATAGTTTAATTAAAACCAGTAATGTGAAATAAGGGTGGACATGAAGAGAACTGACAACGTTTGGAAAGTGAGAACACTTGTTTCATAGACGTCGTCATTGCTTTTTGAACACTCTCGTTTTCAACCACCCAAGTAAAGAGATTTCATTAGTAAAATTGTCTTTATTGGTAATTGATAAACGTGTTGGCGGTAGCTGCACGCATTATGACTCATATCTTCCGGAGCCGGATTCACTAAGCCCCCCTAAATCTATCTCAACAACAGTTGGCCCTGAACATTGTCGAACAACGTGGTCGATAACGGGCACAAGAAAATGAAAAACAGGAGTCATTTTTTCGCGGCAAAAAACGGCGAAACGTCTTTGCACTAAACCTAATGAAAAACCCACAAATTTTCAAAAGTGAGTTTAAAAAATTATCCATGCTTTTCTTGTCAGTGTTGTTAGCAGCAGCTGCTGTGGAGGAGTGAGAACTTCTTCGCGTTCCAAGCTCACGAGCACGTCGATATCGCATGACTTGGTGTATCGAACACCCTCGCTTATGACGTAATGGTTCGAGGCGGAGAAGGGACTGGGTATGAGGAAGTCGGAGATTTATTGGACGATGCAAGACTCTAAGAAACAGAAAGAGGAAACTTTTCCATTAAGTTTGTGACAGCAACTAAATTATCTCTCAATTCGAAGAGAAACATTTCAAATAAAAAACTACAGAAAATTATACGAAAACCCGGTTAATACCACTAGATAATCGCACCGATTTAGTAGATAGGAGTTTGAAGGGTGAATGGAATATACGGTAGATTATCTGCCTCTCTTTCTTTCTTCTAATTTGGAATAAAACTGAAGTTACAATCAGTCTTATCTTATCAGGCATGCTGTGACGGGCAGTCATTTCGTACAATTCGATGTTTACGGCGTTTTTCTTTTGCAAAGCAATATTTTCAAACCTGACACGAAGCTCCTATCTTCTTGAGAAAGCAACCCATAAGTTGAAATTTAAACCCTTGTGCATCTATCTTAGAAATAGGAGAACTATGACAGTTCGTGGAAGCCCCCTTGATGTATTATTTCTAATGTTACCGGGCAGTTTTGAGGTATCAGCTTTACTCTATCCTATATAGCTTTAGATATAAATGCTTCTAGAATTTTCGCTGCGAGAACCTCCTCGAAAAGTAACGCTATCAATCTGCAAAACACGAAACAAATTCGACGTGTTGAAGAACCAACGAGTGAAGTCAAGTCATTCGTAGAATTCGCCTAAGTGAAAGCTGATTTTCAACAGATATGAAATCCAGATAATTGAGAAAAGGACTTTGAAACGATATATACAGAGAGGATCACCTGCCCTTCAAGCGCCGAAATGAATGCATATAAAAAGGCGCTCGGCTTTTCCCCACTGAGAAATCATTTTGGAAAGGAAATTATAAGTCAACTGATGGACGTGCTATAATATCATGGAATGACATAGGCATTCATTTAATGAACACGGGATTCTGCAAGGAAAAAGAGCGAGGAAAACTGACATAGAGCGCCAGTGCAAATGAATGAAAAGCTGAAGCTGTTTATTGCCACAGCCCGGAATGAAGAAAAAAGTAAGCACTTACAACGATGTGTGATGCGTAGAAAGTTCTGACAGCTACGAACTGGATGTGTAAAATCTTACCTCAGTTGCCTAAGAGATAAGGCAGCGATCCTGCCATATCCACCATAATCAAGATACTTGACTTGGACTTCATCTCCGTTACCAGTTGGCCCCAGAACTTGCGCTCGATACCATCCATCGTACGTGAAAGCCGGAGCAGAACAGTACGAGCCTACGATTATAGGCTGAGGCAGTGGTAATGCTAGCGGCCCGCCATTTCCTTGGCCATAGACCTGCAGCATGGTCTGGTGAAGCTGCTGTAGCTGTGCTTGTAGTGTATCGTTGTGGAGCTGAATGAAGAAATGGTTGGCATCGAGTACGCTGGTCACCACGACGTTGAAGTTCGCCATGTTTGGGAGAACCGTTTGGACGTACGGTGCGGGCGTAGCGATCGGCATGGCAGAGACGATGGGAGCAACTACGGCAGTTTGCTGCATTGCAGTGTACGCAGCGGCATTTATGCGATTCAAAGGTACTGCGGGGAATTTCTCGTGTATCGAGTCCAAGGCTGATTTGATTTGCGAGCAGTCACCAGCAATAGAGATGATACGGTGGGTGGATACCTCGCCGGGAGACTGTGGTATCAGCCGTATTTTAGCTCCAGAAGCGTCCGATATCACCTTTACGTTCTTCCCTTTCCGACCAATAAGTCGACCGCACAGAATCTGAGGAAACTCCACTTCCCAAACAACCTTCTCTGCTTCGCTAACTTCACAGCTTCGTGCAAGATACTTGTCTAACTGTGTCTCTGTGTACCCCGAGACCGGAGAACTGTCCTCGCTTCCTTCACTCAGAGTCTCTTCGCCTAACAAGTACTCTCTCATCTCGAAGGAAGGTTGCTTTGTCAGTTCCACTCCAGAATCGATCGTGCTCCACGAACTCTTTTTCCCTTCATGTCGGTCACGGGAGGTTTTCTTTTCTACCACACAAGGCAAGTCAATTTTCTTAATAGGTAAATCGTCCTCAAATGTGGTTTCGTTTGGGACTGGTTCATCTTCTTCGTCAACGTCTTCAGTGTTGCCCGAGTAGATCTCTGCGTTGTCTTGCTCGCATTCTTCTGCCTCTGCATGTTGTATGCTGCTGTTATTATCGGCAGAGTACAGAGTATTGTCCTCGGCAATTGCATTCTTCCTCTCATTAGGAACATGAACTTCCGCCGTGTTTTCTTGGCCGTTCTCTTTACTTTTTCGACGCCAGATGAGAGCAAAAATAATGGCTGTACCAGCTAAAGCAGGAAGAGCGAGGGACAGTAACAATCTAGTCCTAGTGAGCATGGCATGCAGTAATCTGAAAATGGAAATGCAGCATTTGGTTAGCTTGCTGGAGCTCGTAAAAATACTGGACCAAACTTGTAGTCCAATTGAGATGAAGAATGTTTTCTGGAAGAAAGTCCCACCAAATAACAACGATGAAATGAGGGGGATTGAGCCGAGACACACGAATATTTACTATAAACTGAAAAAAAGGCATAAAAATATTTGTCAAGTGTTGCACTGTATTTTAGTCATTGGAAGTTAGTGGCCGAAGCCTTGTTGCATGAAAACTTGAACAGACTGTATGTATCCAGTTTCAATTCCTATATAGACAATTTTCAGATTTACAAGGAGACATTTAGTAAATAATTCAGACAGAGTAATCTGACGATGTTTATAAACTTAGTAACTTAGTTGTACGACTAAACAATCCTATATTCTACTATTGTCGTATCACTAGTTTTTATTATTGATTAGTTTAAAAAGTAAGGCTGTGATTCTAACTGTAGGCTACCTAGTTTGCCAGTTTCAGTAACACTCCAGCATTGTGACCATCGCCATTTTCTTCTCTACGCCTCGAAATTTCTTCCCAGCGTTTGATGAAAGACATTTACCAAAATAATAAAACCAAAACAAAGTACTAAAAATACAACAAAATACCAATGTTTCTTGCATAGAAGTAAGCTAGAAGAAAGAGGCCCTAATCACACAGTGCAGTCCAGTTCTAGTAGTCTAGTCCGAGTCATTCGTGAAAACAAAAACAGCATTTTATCAAGACCGACTACCAAAATAAAAAAATATTTTCTCTCTCTCAACGTCGTCGGTAAAATAGGCAAAAGCCACTGAAGACTGTTTTCTAAGCTCTGCCACTGGTAAGGTTTTCTAAGCTGCAATATAACTAGGTAAAAATGACAAAACGTGTGGTTTGGTAGCGGAGTTTGGTCCATAGCGGAAGAGATGCGCGGGTTTTCTGCGCCTTAAACAAGTTTTTGCTATTCATTTTAACAACTAATGAATTACTTTGTTTTGAACCACTGGGGTGAGATAGAGAAGATATCAACAACTCGTTTGCCTTCAATCTAGTGTAAAACTATATATCCTATATATATGGCAATGATTTAGTACTCATCGATCTAACGGTATATGACATAAGTACAATACAGCTAATTGTTTAAGGTAAATTAATCAAATTAAACGTTGCATTGATATTTCAATATTATACAAAGTTTGCAGATTATTTTGGGATTTTAAAAACAGTGCTAACAAAACATGGATATAAAGATGTATTGGCTGAATGAAAACCAGTCTTCCAAGATTTAACTTGAAGTGCAACAATCCAAGATCCATTATTTTTAATTCCTACTATATTTTAGTTTACACAACTTTAATATCTCTGATTGTAAAGTGCTCTAGAAATTTTAGATGATTCAGCACTTTATAAATGAATTATTTTTATTTGCTATATTTTTTTCAATATTATTTTCTGAAGTATCAACGATGAACTGATTTTAAACCAATTAACTTCCTTTGAACTGATATTCACTTATATAAGGAGAGAGGTAAGAAGGACTGTTTATTTGTGCCTAGTTGTATTCAATCTTGATACATTTTAGGTAACTTGTAACATTGTTTGTTCAACATTGACTTGGAGTCCTATATAAAAGTGGTTTAGAAATTATAGTACTCAAAAACGGTATATTTTTCATACATTTTAAAGTGTCATTTTTTATGTATATTTTATCATCAGACTTAAAAAATACCTGCTTCGTTTTTATATTGTTCCCTCTCCCTAAATGTTTTCTTTCAGGTTGCTGATTTGTGTAGATGCATGCAGCTGAATTTTATGCTTAAAACTTCCTCCTTAAAGTGACAAATTTTGTAATATTACATTGACCATTATTACCGAAATAGAACATGAGTCAGTGCTATATATGTACATGTATGTATGTAGGGATGTGTCCAAACACAAGTGTTGGAAAGTACTGAGTACAAGCCAAAAACAAGGGATTTTCAACACTTTGCAGGACAAATTCAGACAAAATTTCCAAGTGCTTCATGTAAACCGCACAATAATGAACAAATTTTCTATTTCTTTTATAAAATATAATTTCAAAGTACAGTCGAACCTCTACTAACGACCACCTCTCCCTAACGGCCACCTCTACACAACAACCACAATATTTTTACCGCAACTCCATATTTTTACTGTTGTCGGAACCTCTCCCTAACAGCCACTGTTTTTGGCCCCGAGGATGGTCATTGTGTAGAGGTTCGACTGTATAACACATGTGTTGTCATAATGCACATGCCATGGCCAACCAGAGTGCTAGATAAGCATGAGTTATGTTATGAAGAAAAATTTATACAGTGTCATTTCCCAAGGGTTCAGTGGCTCTTAACAATAGCAAATAGATCTTGGAGAACTGTACAGTTCAGAAACTTAGATGTTTGGCAACAAAGGGTCATACAGGAGCCCACATTTGCCAAAAAAGCTGAAGTGCTATACTTACATATACCACACAATATGATATTAGCCTAATACTCAAATGAATTTAAGTTTCGCCCATTAAAATAAAGTTCAAGTAGTGTGGACATAAAAGCTAATAGTTCTATGTGTGGGGAAACTGGGGGCTGAAATATAATACAATGAAAAATAGATGAAAAACATGACACACACACAAAAATGACAAAATTCAGTTTCAAACTAAACTTTTATATTAGTGAAGGAGTGTGGGCAATCAGACCCTGTTTGTGGGGAAAGATTCAGTGGAAAATCCAGTTATTATCTCTTGTATGTCCAGAAGAAATGACTTGAAGTATGTTGGATTATAGTGGGGAAACATTGAATGAAGAAGCACTCTCAGACTTATATACTCCCTCTCTCACCTATTATCTTGTCAAGCATGCAAACCTCCCATGTTACTCAATGTGTGCCTTCTTTATATGCACTCATTTTGCATTTATATACTGTATACCCATTACAAGCACATCATTAACAATCAATGGACAGTATGTTGGAGGCTTTCGTATGAATTTCACATGAGGGACAATAAAACTATCACAAGCCTACCTGAAACACCATTTCGCTGGTGTTACATGTGTGTGTGTATTGAACAGAAAAGATTAAACAGAGTTTTTTAAATACCTTCAGACAAGTATAAATAAATCAATTCATTTTTTTCAATTTATATTATGTAGGACAACAATCAATACTGAATAAATGACATTCTTAACACATTTTTACGTATTTTTACAACAAAGTGAAAATTGTATGGATATGATAAAAATCTGTAGCAATAAAGGATTTAAACTCATCTTGTAGACATGCAGATGTACATGTTTATTCTGTAGATAAGCTAATCCATCAATAATCAAGCTAAAAGTTTTAGGAATATGAAATACTAAACAAATGAGTGGGAAGTAAAAAAAAAAGTCCCAATTCTAAAGGAACTACATACAATTAACATGACACATAGCAATTAAATCAATACTACAAATGCTACATTCATCTGTTATCCAATTTTTTCATAAAATTTAAAATGAGAAAAATCGAATGAGAAAGATAGGGAGAAATAGAGGACCGGAAGTAGAACTATAAACAGACAGGAAGTACAAGTTCTAGCGGACTGAAAGTTCTAGGAAGCCTAATAAAAGAGAACTGTATTGAATATGGAGTCTATACGTTCGTTTCGACGATACTCCAGTCCTTTAAAGTGAGGAAAACCGCCACATCCGGCTAAAATGTTGAAAAATGCCCACTAAACAAAAACTGTGAAATACGGTAAATATTACCGCCAAAATTCGCTATGAACTTGTTTTAAAGCTCTGAACCGCCAGGAAAAAACAAAAAAGCGAGATTAAAGCATTGCCATTGCACTTACTTGATAGAAGAAACTATCCAAGACTTCTTGATGAGGGTAAAAAAAATTCGACTGATTGTACGCTCGCTAACAGTTTTCAAATTTGCCGGTTTTCGTTATGTATACATCAGTGTGTCCCAGTCTGAAAGGGTTCATTCTCTGCCGATCGCCTTAGAACGACGTGAATCCTGGCCAATACACTCTGCGAGGGTCAATTAGCCGTTTTCTGCTGGTTCGGAGTAAAGGGACCAAGACCCATGCATCATTTTCTACTGGGTTTTCACTAAAACTCGGCCTTTTTCCCATCCCACGTGTTGCGTGACCCACAATGCATAGCACACAGGCTTCCCACGCCAAGAAAGAAGGAGAAAGAGTCCCACGCTTACATATTGCACATTCATGTATGACAAGTCTTCGCGGACGTATCAAAAATGCGCATAAATTGAGAAAACGCCCACATTTCTAAAAAGCAAGTGCCACGTACTTTTGCTTCTAATTTTCAACGTTTCGTTTGCCGGTTTGAAGCTCTCAGTCGCCCCCTAAACATCCCCGAGGCGGGTGAACAATAGTGTATTTAGTTTTTAGTTACACTCACAAATTTTTGTGAAATGTTACTATCTTTAAAAGTACCTTTCAACTCCAGTTTCCACGCTCTCCTCAAGTTCAAGGGCATTTCTTTTTCGACCTCGGCAAATCGGTGCATGTTTAAGGTGATTTGGGTGTCTGTTATTCACGGCCCTACTGACAACATATATTAAATAAAATGAATAAGAATTGGGAATTAACGTGTAACGCCGTAAACCTGAGTGTCATATTAGTGCAATAACTAGTGAATTATTACGCGGTTGAAACGACTTGACCGGTCAGGGAAAAAAGAACAACTTCAACAAGAACTGAAAATATAAACGTGTTTACCGAGTGGAAATCTCATCAGAGATATAAACAAACGAAGGTGATAAATAATAAAATCTAAATAAATAACTAGAAATTCTGTAAGTGTATAACCAATATTATCTATAGTTGTCGATTGTTATCTGTAATGTACTTTTTCTTCGGCGTAACGTGAGCTAATTGATGGTCATCACAGTGTGTGAGAGCGACTCGCCCACATCAATGGTGGGTCTCTAGAGGGTCACTTGTAGAAAATCGAGAACTGCTATAACCGGTTTAAGCTAATAAATCGTCACTTATATAAAGTTCTCTTTGAAAACTTAACACTTTCGCTAACAAACGCTGAATTACCTCGTGAACGCAAGGTAAATAAATATACGACTTATACTGCTTTGGACTTCAGTATTTATTTATTACCGTGGTGGGGTTCTCCCCACTATTCTACTCGCTTGACACTGAAAAGCGTAGTTTTCCTGTGTCAACACAATCTTCAGCAATCAGTCAAATCAAGAAACCATTATATCAAATAGTATTGGGTCTGGATACATATACGAAACCACAAAATATTTTTATGAAAAAACGCAAATATATCAAAACCTTTCAAAGTTATAATATAAAAAGTAATTAGTTTTGAGGTGTGAGTGTCTTTCTATTTGACATCCATGGATGTTGATAATGGCGTTGGATGGTGCAATTTTTGTACTAATTTTTCGAGAGGACGTAAGGCTGTTTCCATTCGGCGTGTTGCTTGCTGGTTAGATTCCAAGAACTATTCAGCCATTTTTGCAACTAGTAAATATAACAAGATACTTTACGTCACAGTGTGTACAAAGCACCAATTTCTTTGTTTAATTTTTACGGAGTCAAGAAAATTAACCAATCAATTCAGCATGCAAGATTTCCCGAGTTTCTTTGCATTCGGTGTGGGCAGAATTTGATCCAATCTTTCACTTTGGATCAACACTTGCATGCTTCAACCGCGATCAATTAAATGTATTCAGGAAAAAAAGAACCGCTCATTTTAAGATAAACCCGATTGCACGCCTTGACACATTTGAGACGAGCTAATATGTCAAGGACCCGTGACCACTGGTGAGATATACTTGCCCACGGGTTTTCCCCCAAATTTCGTTCGGCTAAAATTTCATTTCACAGTTCGGATAACTCATCAAAAACTCTTCAAACCTGACTAGGGTTTGTGAACTCTTTGGTACAGATAATGCTTTGGCAAGTTTAACTGCGTTTTTGATTCTCGTAATTTATGCAGACCTTTTAGATATAAACGAAACCATATAACACTGTAACACCATACTGACATCACCAACATTTAAGCAATTATAGCAAGTGATTCTTTTTTAGGCGTAGTTTTATAATTTGTATCGACGAAGGAAAGAAACTTGAACATAACAATTTCGTTGTTTCATGATCTTGTTTACTTATCAACCTCAAATGATAAGGAAATTGCGCCAATTAAGTTCATAAGAGATACATTATAGGTGATTTTCCTCGTTCCTAATGGGCTGGCTAGATATCTGCTATCTTTCTTGCCTATCGGTGTATTGGGCACGGGGTAAGTAGCATTAGTTGTGTGGTTAGTTAAGCCCTCAGCCTGTTCTGACAAGATATCTCGATGTAGATTGCGAACTTAACTGCAACTCCTCCGTCCACTCGAAAGTCATTATGCCCTACGCTCGAGTGGCTCGAACAGCGAAGGTCACCCGGTGAAATTCATGGGAAAACAATGGATGCTCAGCAGCAACCACGCCGTATAGAAGCACGATGAAACAGGCCACTTTAACTGTCAACTCAGCGTTATCTTCAGCAGATATCGGTCGCTCATCTCCCACTTGTAGGTAACGCAATTATTCGATCTGCGCCAAAGAATTTGAAATGACTTCTCCTCTTCTCTTCATCAGTCGAACAAGTTGCTCTGAAAACCAGCAACGCTCCAACAAACCATAGTTAACTATGAGCAAACAAAATATCTTGGTCTCCAAACGTTTGTGAGTCCAGGGCTGGTGATCGGTCAGCGTTAACCATTTTTAATACTCTATGTATATCCTTTAAAAACATTTTATACTAGTGAAATTACAACAAAATAAAATTAGTACATATTTTCATTCTATCTGTCTTGTTGTTTAAATGACGGAATTTCACTGATAGGAAACGGACTCATCTAAAGTTAAATGAGAAAAGGTATGGAAGTTAGCTACACCGAAACAGAAAAATATATGTGCTTCATGCACCGAGTATTAAAATTTGCAATAATTTTATTTTATTTGTTTTAAATTTACTTATTTGGCATTTTTCTAAACTTTTTGTTGTTGCTAAGTAGAGGTAATCTACGGGTAAAATACGGGTTTGAGTTCAATTTAGAAATAATTTGCGTGTGTTTTTCAAAGAGCTCAACATTGCGTGAGCCCTAAGTGCAAATTAATTTCAAATTAAACAAGAACCCGTATGATTACCTCTACTTATAAACAACATACATGAAAAAAATATATAAATTGGAAAAAATATGAAAATTGGAAATAAAAAAATTGGAAAAAAACACCTTGTTTTTGGCAAGTTATGCGCATGCTCTGTACGACAAAGACTGCTGGGTTTGTTTTGTTTTGACAGATTTATTGGACACAAATAAAATAACGTAAAATAATATATAAAATATGTCCAAAGGGGTCAGCACGAACGGGTACCCAT
>JAUPMF010002395.1:0-11407 GCA_031471435.1 Stomphia didemon | reverse complement strand
CCGACTGCCGAGCACCGAGCACAAAAAAATACATGGCTGACATACTTCACTCTATAACGCCGACTGTCGACCATCGAGCACCAAGCACAAACAAATACATGGCTGACATACTTCACTCTATAACGCCGACTGTCGAGCACCGAGCACAAAAAAATACATGGCTGACATACTTCACTCTATGAACGCCGACTATCGAGCACCGAGCAAAAAAAATACATGGCTGACATACTTCACTCTATTAACGTCGACTGTCGAACATTGAGCACCGAGCTCAAAAGAATACATGGCTTACTATATACACTCTATACGTAAACAGCATGTATATATGAACACTTCATTCTTTCACTTTCATGCCCTCTGTCGAGCAACGAGCAACCTTCAATAATACAGTTTCAAAAGTGGCCCTGAATTCTGTAGTTGCTCCTCGACATGCTTATACTGCTTGTAAACACATATATAACTGAGTTATGACCATGTTTTTCACATTATATTTATGGATTTATGGATGGATTGAAGTGCACAATACACTTTGCAATCTTGTTTAGGTGATGGAAACTTCTCCACATGCTGAAATAGGTCTGACAGATAATTTACAGGTGAATGACAGTATTATACATCTTAGTATACATCTTATTATAAGGGATATGTTCCGTCACTTCACCATTTAAAATTCTACTTCAATTTGACAAACAGAAAGTGATTGAAAAGGAAAAAGAAGAGATAGATAAGCCAACTAAACCCAGAGTAGACGTACAGTCTTTACCAACCAGGGCATATCTGGACCAGACTGTTGTACCTATTCTACTGCAAGGCTTGGCAACACTGGCAAAAGAAAGGTAGGATTACTAATCTTTGAAATTATCTTTTTTTTCCCCTGGAGATTAGATTATAAGTAGAGTCATTTTCTATGAGTAGGAAATCTACGGTTGTGTACCTTAACAATAAATATGTCACTGTAACAAAGAAATGTGATTGGTCGATTGAGGTTCACACACACACATTCTCATTACTCGGGATTCCTAAAGAAATGCCCAAATTTTAAAATAGGCTTTGATTTCCGTCACAAATTGCACTTTGCGCTCTAATACGCATGCGCAACATCTATAGCATGCGTAGAAGATGTTAATGAACACAGGTATGCCAAACACAAATCTTGTGCAATGCCTGAGACGGGCAAATTAAATTATGTGTTATGTATCTTGTTGGTTTAAAATCAGGCCAAGTGTCTGTATTGTAACTGTAATGTAAATGTTTCCCACTCATTAGAAAAAGTTTTCATGGTGTGTACTAATATTTTGGTTATCTTATTGTACAGACCGCCTAACGCCATTGAGTACCTTGCCACATACCTTTTGAAGAACAAAGCACAGTTTGAGGAGAGTTCATGAGAATGTCAAAAATACCAATATTACTTTTTGTACATATGTCAACATGCAGTAACAACCAGCCCTGGAACTCTTTGTTTTAATATAATATTTATGAAGAAAAATTTCATTGCGACACACTCAAACTTCACAAGCCCGATCAGCATCAACCCAGTTATACAGAATGCAATTTAATAAAGGATTATTAGCACTAATTAGGGTTTTGAGGCCTAGATTAGTATATTATAACACAGGTATTTTGTCTTTAAATTGAAGCTCGTGTTAACCACTCATTCTTTACTAACAACATTGGTGTAGGTAGTTATTTTAAATCTTAAGAAATGGAAGTTAAATGTTAAATGACATTCATCCTAATGCAATTCTTATTCATATGTTTAAAAAAAGACACAGAATTGCATATGTATGTACTTGGTTAGGTACTAATGTGAATAAAGTTTCAAAGTTGTGTAAATTGTAATCTAAGAATTTAAAAGCTTTGAAATTATTGTTTTTAAAATAACCCCCCACCCCACCCTCCTCAAAAAGAATTATGACCTAAACTAGGTACCCAGAAATCTTTGCGTTCTTCAAGATGGCGGACAGGTTTTCAAGTTTGTGAGGTTCTTGTGAAATTTATTATATCATTATATCATTTATGATTCGCCTCATAACCTTCGACGTCACTAATACTCTTGTGAGAGTTCGAGGAACTGTTGGACAACTATACAGCAAAATCGCTCTGAAACATGGTCACAAACTGGACCCCAAAACGCTTGACTCGGAGTTCAGAAAAATCTACAAAATTCAATATGACAAATATCCAAACTTTGGAGTTCATGATAACATGACGACAAAAGACTGGTGGCTAGAACTTGTTCGTAAAACCTTAGTCAATGCCGGCTGTAACGATGGTAAAGCAGTTCAAGCCATAGCTAACTCTCTGTACCATGGTTTCACTTGTGCATCGAACTGGGAATTGTACCCTGAGGTTCTGTTTGTACTAGGGCAATTGGTAGAACGAGGATATTCGCTTGGAATCGTTTCAAACTTCGACGAGCGTTTGCACACAATTCTTGGAAATTTAAATCTTTTGAAGTATTTTTCTTTCGTTTTGTGTTCAGCTGAAGTTGAAATGGCTAAACCGGCGCAGAGGATATTCCATCTTGCTCTCGAGAAAAATGGTGTTAGTTCTAACGAGGCTTTGCATGTGGGAGATAACTTCCATTTAGATTACCTTGCATCGACAGCTGTAGGGATGTCGGGGTATTTAGTGGATAGGTCTGGTCAATTGAATGCTGGTGAGCTCGGGATAAATCCAGACCATGTCATACCTAATTTGAAGCATTTGCTCAAACTGCACTAGAAAAAATGTTATTTCAAAATAAGTGTGTATACAAAAAAAATTAATTTGATTAAAGTCTGGGTTTCCTGTGGAGCATATCAGACAGGCCTGGGCATTAGTGTAAACGGGATCCATAATTTGAATAATTCCTAATTTATAGAGTAACTAAGTTTATTGCCATTTAAAAAGGAATACAGTTTATCCTGACTGTGCACGTGAGATTAAGATGTCTTCGAGGCATTCCAAATCGTTCGTACGGCATCAATCCTTACCGTCGCCCAGCCCAGCAGCTTATGGCTGGTTTAGAGAACAATCCAACAAAGCATTGAGTCCTAAAAGCGACGATTCTGAGCGTAGCTTCGACTCAGATGAAGAGAACATGGCCATGGATACCGACTGCCACAATACTGCATTTTCCGAGAGTGATTGTGGTCTAGCAGTACCAAGTACTCCTTTACTTTCGAGTGTGATAAGTTCAACTACGAACACTCTTACTTTGCAGAAGCCCTCGTACTCGGATAGACCACGTTCTTTGCACGGAGGACGTTCAAAGTCACTTCTCGTTGGCAGGCCAATGAGATCAGTTGGGCTGAAAGATATGGACTTGACAAAGAACAAAAGAGCTAGAGAAATCAGGCAAGCTAAGGCAGCAAATAGTCACACAGAAAACAGACATATACCTAGTCCTGTCAGACAAAATTCTTCCCCTGCTTGCTTAAATGCAAACATGTTGTCAATTAGTGATGGTTACCATGGAGATGGTTACTATGGAGATACAGGTTGCCATAGTGAACCTCATAATATGGTTAACTGGAGTAGCATGAGTCCTGCCAGTGACAGTTCAGGCAGGGTTGCCAAGGAAACAAGCCATCATTATAGCCTTCAGCCGAATATGAAATCTCTGCCATACCAAACAAAATATGTTACGAATGTTTCTAAAAGTGTCAACTCTAAGGTCAAAACAAAAATTCAGCCAAGATTGTATTCTTCAGAATTCATCCCTGATGAAATATGGCATGATGCTCAATGTTCAATAAATGCAAACGATGTTATTGAAATAGAAGATGATACTGATGAGGCAACTTATGATGATGATGATCAATCTATTGATTGCCGTGAACATCAAGTGATATGCAGACGTTTTAAAAGTGACAAAAAGAAAAATAGAAAAAGCATTGTGTTGACATCTTTTAGTGATGAAGATGATGATGATGATTGTGGTCATGGTTCTGCTGATGCATCATCCCCTGCTGATGTATCAAAACCTGTGACATCATGTAAGAAGTCTGCCAATACAACAAGAAGAAGAGCAGGAACTATTTGTGGTGTGATCACCTCAAGTATAGCTGTTGTCATCATGGCATCCCTGTATATCCATCTAAATCCACTAGGCTTGTGCTTGAACAGTGAGTTCAGGGTGAATCTTACTGGGTTAGAGAACGACCTCAGACAAGAGTTCTATGGACAGCACCTTGCCATGAAGATTCTCTTATCCTCTTTCAAGAGCCGCAGTCAAGGCAACCGAAACAAGCCCCTTGTTTTGTCTCTACATGGATGGACGGGAACAGGCAAAAACTATGTCAGTGGGATTATTACAAAGCATCTCTTCAAACATGGCATCCAGAGTAAGTTTGTCTACAAATTTATCATCCCACTCCACTTTCCACACATCTCCAATGTCCATCTCTACAGAGAACAACTAAGGGACTGGGTTGTAGGGAATGTCAGCAACTGCAATAAAGGAGGGCTGTTTATTTTTGACGAAATGGATAAAATCCCACATGGTTTAGTCAGTGTTTTGAAGCCATTTCTGGATCACAAAGGACTCAAATCTGGTCTTGACTTTCGTAATGTTGTCTTCCTGTTTCTCTCCAATTCTGGAGGCAAACTAATTAATCAACATGTGCTAGAACATTACAAGAAAGGATATGGAAGAGAGAGCATTGAACTCGTCAACCTGGAGAGTCTTCTTCACAAATATGCAGAGGACCAACCTGGTGCGTGGTATAAAGAACTCCTGCAGTCTGGGGTAATTGACCACTTTGTGCCTTTTCTTCCCCTCGAGAGATCACATATAAAACAGTGTATACAGACAGACATGGAAAACAAAGGATATCCTCTACTAGAGACAATGGTCACTGAAATTGCCAATGAGATGGGCTACTTCCCTCAAGACTTACAGATATTCTCTGTTTCTGGTTGTAAGAAGGTTTCTTCTAAAGTTGATGTAGCAATGGGCTGACATTTTCCATGTTTACAAAAGTAGAGAAAAAATGTATATGAATTAGTATTGATTTGTTGGTTTGTAGACAGCCAGTAAGGCATAACATGTAACTAGAAAATTCAAATCAAATAAAGGAGAACAAATTCCATACTGTTATCAACCTAAAAACTCGTTAATTAATTAATTAATTAATTGAACTTGAAACAGTCATTTTCTGATATTGTAGTGTTGTACAAAAGGCCAGAGCAATATCTAACAAGAAATTTGATTGGACAATGCGAACCGTAAAGTTATCCAATCCAATTCTTCGTTAGATATTGCTTTGGCCAATCGGAATCATTGTTATATTTTGATTTGCGCCTTTTTTTAGCGACTATAGAAAAACCACAGGGTGCCCAATCTATGCGCTCGTCGTGGGAGTTTTACTGATCTTTCATAGCGTTAAAAAGTGTGACCTCCCGCGTAAAATGCTGCTAGAAACCGATACGTCTTTGCACGTCAAAATATGCGAAATATTCATAGTAACTATGGCAGCTGTTTTTTTATTGATTGAATATTGTCCGTGGAGGATGGCATTATGATATGAGAGCAAGCACGTAGCTGCATTTACGGCAACTGATCACGGAATTCGCATCAAGATCTTTGCCAGTTTGTTTTACCATCATCTGTAGCTCGTTCAATGACATCCCCGGTGTTCACACTACGCTCACAGAAGCGTCTGGGTTCCGTCTATGTCGTCAGAAGTAACTGCATTAGCGATGTTATCAGGTGTAACATCGTCTTGTTTCAACTCGACGCAGTGCGCTTCAACTTTACTGATGTCAAGAGCCAGAGTGACATCACCACTAGAATCCTCGTACTCACTGTGACCTTCTGTTTCATCAGATGGCGGACCTGCTTCATCACAACATGGAATGCTTTGTGCAGAGTTCTGCACCGTTGTGTCACTATCCCCAGTGGACCACACCCTATCAGTGTGTTGACATTCGTCTTGACTTTCCTCATCAGAGGTCCAAGACCACGTACACTTTCTTATTTTGTTCTCTGGTGTTTTAATTCCGTTTTTCTGGTAGTGATCAAGACATGTGGACAGAGAGGTGCTACTTGTATTGATGTGATCAGGGTCAAAGATTGTGCATTGCGACTCACTGGAACTGCTTTCTTTTTGCACTACGCAATTCTTAGCGTAAATCATCCAAGGCTCGTCGTCCCGGTAAGAGCTAGCCTTGACACTATAAGGGAGGAAATCATTGCCATGACTTGACAATCATGTATGAGGTCGAGTCCATCACATTGAAGGAAATACAAAAATCACAAACAAACAAGTAATTTTTTTGAGCTGAAATTCACTTCACTTACTATCGGAGAGGGATACAATGGAAGCCAGCAAAAAATACAACACAGTAAAGCAGAATACATGGCAACGAATAGAACGTGTTCGTTATCAGTCTCCCAAGGATTTCTGTGAACAAAATAACCAAATTTTAAATGTTCGCACTGGCGCGCATGCGTGGAGACATCGCGGTAGCTCACCTTGGATACTACTTTTCACGAAGTTTAAGCAGCTAAACGAGATCAACAAGCCAAACACTGCAAGTTGTAAAGTTTTCCACATTCTGTAAAACCTTGTCGATCTTCAATCATAATGACGTCATTTTGTTATTATGACGCGCAATCGGTGATTGGACTGGTCACCAGGCTTTTTGGACGTGTCAAGTAAAATTTTGAATTGAATTGAATCTTTATTGAAAAATCTATCAGTTTCAGTTTACAGTTTTTTCAATAACCTGCAATTAGTAAAAAACTAATCTAGGCAGGTTGAATGGTAAGAAATTAACAGTGCAATATAGCTGTGTTACCTAGTTATTTTTTTTAGCCTTCTGCATGCAAAAGAAGACAGACAAACATCGTATTGAGTATAAGTTTTGTTTATTCTGCTGAACCCTTTGGCTCACAGCTCTAGTTTGTCTGACACGTGTCGTGTGACAATGCTATCAATCAATGATAACAATTTATAAATCGATAAACAATCTGGATAAAAGTCCCTGGAGATATATGATACAAGTGAAATAGTTCAACTTGAACAGAAATCGTTGAAAACTAACGCGAAGATTAAATGTTATCTACATCAGTGGTGGCTTCACTTTCTACTGAACGTGATAAAAATATTGGTCGTTGGCCCAAAAGTGATATGTCAACGGTTTCAAATAGTGTAATGTAGCGTGATTGGTAGCAATGAGTAACTGAGAATGAAAATATTAGCGAGGTTGATCGACGGCAAAGCACGCATGGCAACCTGAATGGATTTGATTGGCTCGGATTAAGTCCTCAGAATTGTGCGCAAGTGCGCAGAATTCGGTCACGTCAAACCGTAAAACTCCAGAAAGTACGACCAGAAATACCAGAAGTCATGAATTAGGTTTGATCCTTGTACTGGATCAAAATTAATTCAAAGTACTCCACCATACTATTTGTGAGAAGCAATGTAATGCAATGTAACGCCTCCAAGTCGGTTTGCAATTGCCTCGGACTGCAACAAATTGCGTGGTTTTGCGGAAATCCCGTCCAGTCCTCATCTTCGGTTTTGAAATATCACATCAAATTAAAAAATATTCATGAATTTTAAACAATATCTGGTAGCGTCTATAAATTTTTGTGCTTTTGTTTTTTTTTCTATTTTATCCAAAATAATTGCTCGTTGGCGAACATTTCCAAGTGCTTCTGTGCGTTGCAGAAATCCCTTCTTTCCATCCATCTTTTCTGATTGAATCAGTAGATCGATGTACTCTATATTGGTCATGGGGTTTGGCCTGAGCGCTATCTCATCCAGACGTTGAATAATCTCATAGGCATCGTTCGTCATTCCAGCGATGGCAGTATTCAAGTTATAGAGGTCTCTCTCAAGCCCACTAGTAACACGTTGTGATAATGTCATCTTGGTTATAGCTGCATGGTAGCGCTTTTTCAGCTCTACTGATGTTTTCGTCACCACTTCTGTGTACAACTCGAAGCGATAGGGATTGTTAAAGTGTTGGTCCCATCGGCATTTACCCGGACAAATCTGACAGCAATTCATTGTACCTCCCATTGCTGCACACTTAGCTTTCTCTTTATCGTGGGCAATTTTGCAAGGATAGTGACACGTCATATTACACTTGAGACAATTAGTTACATGCTCACCTCGCAGGTCAATTTTCCGTTGTTTGGTTACATTGACTTTGTAGCAGAAATCTTTGTTTGTCAACAGGTCATTCTCGTGACGTTGTGCTACTTGTTTTTCTTGTTGCAACTCATCTGCTTTCATCAAACTTGCTTGAGTTTTGAAGTGTATACCTTGAATAAGGCACTCTAGCCTCTCTCTTTCGTCGAGTACTTCCTTGGTAAGCTGCAGACTCACACTTTCTGCTCGATTGAACACTTTAAAGAAATTCATCAAACTTTTTTCTCCCATTTTCCAGAACATCTCATTAAAACTTGGGCTTTCAGTTTCTTCGTCATCGCTGTCATCATTTCCACCTTGTTTCATTTCCTTACTGTAAAGAGCCGAGTTATTGAGCTTGAAATGTTTTTGAAACTCTATCTTCGCCTCCTTGATAGCTTCCAGAACTGGTGGTTTATTGCCGTCTGCAAAAGTTAGCACCACGAAGATGTTCTTGGCGATATCTTTACCAAAGATGCTGAGTATGGAGTCAAAGATGTACCTCTGGGTTGGAGTGAGTCGAGAGTCGGGAGCTTTCACAACAAACCCGATACCATTGAGCTGATCAATGCCTTGTTCTCCTTTCATGGAAAAAAACTCTTTGATTTGCTTGGTAATTTGTTTATCTCTCTCAAGCCCTCCGGTATCGCCAAAGCCAGGGGTGTCTATGATGGTCAACTTGTAAGGTAGTTTCTTCTCCTTGTAGAAAGTATAGGCCGTGATCCATTTGGTTTGGCTGTGGGCACCCTCATTATCGATTAGCTTATATCGATGATCGTCTTCATATCGTACTCCCATGATGTGGTTTACAAAGCCATTAATCAGCGTACTTTTACCAGAGCCTGTGGCACCAACTAGCATCAGTACTTTTCCTGGACCGGACCGCGAAACTTTTTTTGATTCTTTTCCTACAGTGATCTTGCGAATATTGTGTTCTTTTTTCTCCAGTGTTGTTGTAATCTCTGGGCATTTTATTTTGAGGGACGTCATGTTTTGTATCTAAACAAACACAAAAATAATAACACATTTTTATAGCGCCTAATCATTGCCGTCTTAATTAAGGGCTTTACAATTTGAATCAGAGTCTAATTAAGAACAATAGACTAATTGAACAATTAACCTAATTTAAAAAAAAACATATAAACAAGAAAAACTAATAACAAATCATACACAATAAACTTACAAGTTGTAAGCAATCTTAAAAAGATGCGTTTTGAGCATTGACTTAAAAAAAATGACATTATTGACCGATCTAACATCTTGGGGAAGCTCATTCCACAGTTTTGGAGCAATCACAGGAAGAGCTCGATTTCCACAGTTCTTTAGGTTATATGAAGGACAAGTAAGGCGTAATACCGAGTTTGACGAACGCAGTGTTCTGCAAGGCTTGTACAGTTCTAACAATTCATGCAAATATAATGGAGCTATGTTATGTAAAATGTTAAACGTAAGTAGATTAATTTTTTAAAAGTAATTCGTTCCAGTATCAACGGGTAGCCAGTGAAGATCTATAAGTGTATAAGTGACATGGTCAAATTTATGTAAGCACGCAATAACACGGGCAGCATTCTAAAGAAAACAAACAAAGATGTGCGAAGTATATTTAGCAACACTAAAATATATTTTAAGCATAAATTTATTTTCATAAGAAATATTGAATATTTGTGCTGGATATATATTTCTGTACTGAATATATATATATATATATCTGTACAAGACATATATTTCTTATTACGGTATACAAATGCAAATAAATTTATGCCTAAAATATATTTTTGTGTTGGCGTTGTAGGCCACCGTAAGAAACAACTATATAGAAGAAAATAAGCAAACGACTGGGAAACAGTTATAAACGAGTGAACAGTCAACAACATTCTGGGCTATCAGGTAAATAGTCACGAGTTCACCATTGGGTGCTCATTAGATTAAGTCCTGAATGGTCTATATAACAAACGTAAACCATGCATGCATGCGTAGTCTCCAGATAGTGTTGACTTCAATCATATCAAAAGTTTTTGTATATATTTTGAGAGTATAGCTCCTGCATCACATTGTTTTTGGGACAAATTTTCATCATCTTTGATTTTTGATAACATTTCAGCCTCTTTACGGACGCCATCAAGAGCTCGAACGCGCCCAATCCATCCTTCTTTCTGTTCCTGTTTCTCTGATTTTATCAAAAGATCGATGTAGTCAACTTCTGATAGAGGGCTTCGTCTGAACGCTATCTCATCCAGACGTTGAATGATGTCTTTTGCTCTGGATATCATGACAACGACAGCACTGGACATGGTTTTCAGGTCACGATCAAGGCCAGCCAGAATTTGCTCCGAGTTAGATTTCTTACTCGCAGCGTTTTCGTAGCGTATTTTCAGCTCTTCTGATGTTTTGTTCTTTATTTCTGTGTACAATTCAAAGTGATAGGGGTTGTTCACATGCTTTTGCCAATGGCAGTTCCCCGGGCAGACGCTACATTGAACACTGCCCGCCATAGCTTTGCATTTATCTTTATTTATGTTGCAAGTAATGTAGCAGGGAAAATGACATGTCATGTTACATTCGACACAGTTAGTCACGTTCTCACCACGCGACAGATCGACCTTTCGTTGTTTAATAACATTCATACTGTAGACAAAGTTTTGGTTGGTTTCCAGGTCTTTTTCGTGTTCTTTGATAATTTGCTGTTCTTGGCGAAACTGATCCAAGATAGACAAACCAACCCTTATCTGTGGCTGCAGCCCTTGTATGATGCATTGCAATTCCTCCCTCCTATTGAGCACTTCTGTTGTTAGCTGTAGGCTTATCCCTTCTGTCAGATTGAAGGATTTGAAAAAATCCTGGAAGCTTTTTTCTCCCATCTTCCAAAATAAGAGGTTAAATCCATCTTCAGTGTCGTCGTCATCACCATGATCATGGTCACGTGGCAGAAGAGCCGAGTTGTTAAACTTGAAACTTTTCTGGAACCCCAGTTTTGCCTCTTTGATTGCTGAAAGTGCTTGAGGTTTTTTCCCATCTGCAAATGTTAGCACCACGAAGATGTTCTTGGCAATATCTTTACCAAAGATGCCGAGTATGGAGTCAAAGATGTACCTCTGGGTTGGAGTGAGTCGAGAGTTGGGAGCTTTCACAACAAACCCGATGCCATGGAGCTGATCAATGCCTTGGACTCCTTTCATGGAAAAAAACTCTTTGATTTGCTTGGTAATTTGTTTATCTCTCTCAAGCCCTTCGGTGTCGCCAAATCCAGGGGTGTCTATGATGGTCATCGTGTACGGTAG
>JAUPMF010002339.1:7571-20926 GCA_031471435.1 Stomphia didemon | reverse complement strand
CATGAAAGTGAGATTCTCAACAGATTTGACCAAGTCTCTCTTTTTCTCTCTCTCGCTTGCACACTCTTCACGACTTGTATTAATATCTATATTTTGATTAAGATTCAAATATTGACACGGTTTTAATTATTATTAAAAAAAAAGCCATTTACATCTAATGCTTTGCAGTAGAGCTTTATGGAATCTTCAATCTTTCCTTGTTCCCGTTTGATGTTTGCAAGGTTGTTGAGTGAATCAGCATGGGTAGGGCACAGTCGTAGAGCAGTGTTATAGCACTCTTCAGCCTTATTCACCTGTTATAGGCATAAACTATAATTTATTTTTGCTCATTTACTTCCATGTTTAAGTCATTATTATTTTACCTTTTGTTGTTCTTTGAGAGCATTTGCAAGATTACAATAGGCATCAGGAAAGTTGGGCTGTAATTCTATTGCACGTCGGTAAGTATCTACAGCTAAATCAATCAACCTAAAAATGCACAAAAATCATTCGGTATCAAAGAATTATTAACCGAACGCCATGGCCCCCCATACTATTTGAAATAGAAACATTACATACATGTACACAACTTACCCTTGTTCATAATAAACACAAGCTAAATTCCCATGCACCACTGCATGGTTTGGACTTAGATTCAAAGCTCTTAGGTAAGCAGCAACAGCCCTGGAACACAAGGTTATCAGGTCAAACATCTATCACAACACAGGAACTAAATATCAATATACTTTATCCTATTGATTTTGGTTTTAGTAACATTTAATTTTACTATAGTTTATCTACCTGTCAAATATTCTGGCTTCCTTCAAGACATTTCCAAGATTGATGTAGGCATCCAGAAAGTTAGGGTCAAGTTGAACAGCCTACAGAAAAATTAACCAAAATGCATAAGTATATTTTACATGTTTCTCCAAGGAATTGGGTACATAAATTATACGAAACAAGACACATAAGTGCATGAACTCAGAATTTCTCATTTAATTTGTCCGTCTCAAGCATCGCTCAAGATTCGTGTTTAGAATACCTGTGCTCATTGACATCTTCTACGCATATGTGCAAATGTTGCGCATGCACATTAGAGCTCAAATTGCAATTTATGACGGAAACCGAAGCCCAATTTAATACTCAGGCATTCCCATAGGAATCCCGTGTAATTAATCAAAGCTACCAGAATGGTAAAGTTTTGATGGCGCTCTAGGGAGTGCATGTAAATCACATACCTTTTCAAAGTGATGAATTGCCAGCCAAATCTCTCCTTGTGCATTGAATACACATCCAAGATTGCTCCAAGCAACAGCAAAGCTAGGTTGGGTCTCTATGGCTTTGAGGTAGCACGCCTTGTAGTCAAATTAGAAGCAGCAAAAGGGGGAGACAAGCCAGCAGAGAAAACAAGCCAGCAGCAAGCAAGATAAAAAAGCAAAACCAAGCAAGATAGGCAAAAAAGAGAAGAGCAGCAAAAAGAAAGTTATGGTTCTATTCTCATCCTTTCTAGTAAAAATGTTAATATAAAATTCAGCTGGTCCAACAGTGATGTTTATTGGACCAGACAAAGTATTGATTTAGCTGAAAACAAAACACATCTTCACTATGTGTTAGTTTCTTAGACACCTTCCCTTGCAACAACTACATTGCACACTTGAGCCTTTTCAAGTATTCTCTCTGGACATATGAAGCACTCTTAGTTTGATCACTCCATTATTTAAAGGTCATAAGTATCTTAGTTATTCTCACATTAAAGAAGTTTGGTTAATGTTTTTGCCAAGTTTCTTTCAAGTGGTTTTATACTAATTGGAAACCTGGAAAGTTGTTCGAGATAAGCTCCTTTAAATATGAGGTATTTCAAATACAATTTAAGATACTTATAGCCTTACATACACCACACTTAAATGCTGGAAAGAAATGACTTGAAGTATACGTAAGGAATAGTCGTTGTTCTATTTGTGAACAAAGACCTTCTTTCCAGTTAAATAAGTATGATTATAAAGTGATCAATCAAAGAGCAGTCTTCACAATGAACCAGAGAAAACACTAACACTTCTCCAATCTTAGAATTTGGGGTTTCGGAAAACAAAGCCAATGTATGCACTGCAGATATTACAAGGAAGGATGTCTGTATCCTAATGCGCTTATCTTTCTCAAAAGCATGAGATTAACCATTAGAGAGAAAGAGTAGAGTAAGCTGTGGTCTGCTAAAGAAGGCAAGGTCTGTTGCGCTCATTAATGTGATTCAATTAGCCAATGGAAACCACTTTAGTAATGCGTCTACTGTGCTGCGCATAAAACTGCACAGAGAGCAACAGTCCTTGCCTTACTAATTGCATCCTGGGTAAAGCAGAAAGTTTGGCTAGCAATGAAGAGTGGGGCCAGTAAAAGAAGAAATGGAACAGGTTGTTGGGCTGGAGTGGGCAGACATGACTTGTTGATCTTTCTGCTGCCCCCAGTTAGCATGTAGCAAATGGTTTCCTTCAGCGGGTGTACTCCATCAATGTTTCACCCTGTGATTATTTGTGAGAAAGAACAACAAGAGGGGAAAAGAAGGGAGAATTTAATATAGACCTGTTTCTTATAGACTGGAGATTGGAATATCCTTTACAAAGAAATCAGCCAGACAAAGAAGAGATCAAAGTTGTGATTTAAGTTTCAGTAAATGTCATCAGAGAGGTTTAAGTTTTGAAAAACTGTCATGGGTTTGGCCTCATTTTGAAACTTTGAAGAGTATTTTCATATAGTAGAAAAATACTTTAGCATAACAGTTTCATACTCATAGAAAAATGGCTCGAGAATTAACTGATACTGAAAACACAACTCCTTTCTCTACATTGCAGCATGAACAGATGAACATGGGACTCGCTGTGGATATTGAAAACATGCATCTTAGTCTTGACAATTCATCATGATGAAATCACCATTGTCAGCCATCAAATGTCAATCACATCTTCACTTATCCACAAGCACTTTACATGGTTCTACTGGCTTAATTATTGCATCTATTATTCCACCTCAGTGACCCAATCACTACTAAAGCAGAGCAGGAATAAGCTAGCAATAATGTAATTATCCATTGGGAATAATAGTTTATACTGCTGCTTGATTGACCATATTTTAATATATTCTACATGGGCTGTTTTCTAAAATACCATGATAAAGGTTTTGCATGATTGCATGATAAAGAGAATATATCACATTCTTAAAACACCTACAGTACACTCTAAATGTTTTTATTTCAATACCAATACGTCTTGAATGAAATATTTTTAGTCATGAACTTGTATTCATGTCATCCAAAGGAAAAGCAAGAATTATAAAAAAAATAAAAATAAATTGAATATTTCAGATTTGTCAAGTGACCATGCATAACTTCCATACAGTAAATTTAGTTGTCATTCTAAGCTAAGCAGTCAACATACAAACCCCACTCATTCGTACTCCCCTTTACAGAAATGTCCAATGAGCAGAGTTTGTAGTTAACAGCAGTCATCCAGGGGGATTACTAAATGCAATAACCAATATTATAACAGGCGACTAGAACCATGTCAAGGCACAAGTAATGGTAAATGGATTATTTATTTGGAAAAAACATCTTATCAACAAAAAAATTTCTAGCTAGAAGTATCCATTCCATTGCAGTGTGCCATATGACATGTTCCTTCTTATCAATCAACAGTATTTAGCATAATCACTATGCATAGATGTACAATGATAAAGGCACTGTGCCACAGTGTTCCCTATCATTAACAAGGTACCTTAGCCTCTTCCAGACGCCCAAGAGCCTTTAGCAAGTTCCCAAGGTCACTTCTCACACAGTACAAATCCTTTAAATATAGCAAGAATACCATAAGTATTTGCTCAAGTAAACAAGGGTTAGTCATATCTCATATGTATTTTCTATTTACTTTGTAAATAAAACTAGCCAAACATGAAAGTTGGCATTAGCAGTAAAATACATGTGGCAATTTTTGTTTTAGCAATTATTATTATTATTGCTAATACTGTAATAAGAGATTACATAATGAAAGACTGGGGGAAAATGCAGTATTAGGGCATTCATCATGTATTTATCACCCTATGTGGCTGAATAACAACTGCAGAAGGTTTAAATTTGAACAAAGACAAACATCAAAAATCTAATAAAAATTGATGAGTATTAAAGGCATGTCTAAAATGTGGTAATTTTTCAATTGTACTTGTAATGTTACCAGAAAATCAGGGCACAAAAGTATTTTTATATTCTAGTGCACATAAATAAATATGTTGTACATTTGTTTTCTTACTGGATTATATTGTAAAGCAGTGGCATAAGCATGGACGGCGCCTTCTAAATCCCCTGCAGCTACTAGGGCGGCAGCTAGATTGATGTATCCATCAATAAAATCTGGTTTTAACTTGACTGCGTGGCGGTAGTTGTCGAGAGCATCTTTTAACTGTCCTCTTTCTTTGAATACGTTGCCAAGGTTGGAATAAGCTTCGGCCAACATCGGGTTTTGCTTTATAGCCAGAGCACTAAAATGAGCCGATCTGTACAAGGATAAGGAAACATTTCATGTGAAATCTCTCTCAGTGTTAGACTCGTGAGGATTTCAATAAGTCATCAGGCACGCGGCGGTTTTGTTCGACAACTCCACAACAAACCCGACCACGAACGAACCTGTCGAGCCGACGACATTGGAAGTGGATGGACGATAACAGAAGAAGAACTCCTGTATTATTGGGTTCTCGTCTCCAGAGTTGCATACATATCTGTTCGGCCCTATCGTAGTTTCCAGTTTGGTATTCACGATGGGCTATCTCGGCAAGAGTAGCTAGAGGAGATAGACAGAACGACAAGTTTTAGGTCCATGGACGGTACGACGAGTACTCAGTTGAAGTTATCTATCATTTTGGGGGATTAATCCTTCAATTTTACCCACCAGAGTCATCATGAATTGCTGTTCCCATGACCATGACTGAAAAAACGGAAGACAGAGCTACATAAGCCTTCCATACACAGAAAAAAGCCCAAAACTGGCCGTAAAATCAAGATGGCGTCTATTATCGTATGCATGACAGCGACGTCATCTGCGCACACGCAAGGTAAGCACTTTGAGTGTCTCACCAGTGTAATTCGTTTCTTTTGCCCAATTTTCCATCTTTATCACCATAAAAATACCCAAATTTTAGTAAGAATTGGATTATTTCACAGCTGTGTGGCTAAAGACAAGATAAATATAAAAAAATACTACATTTTTCGTCCATAACTTCATCATGTCAACGGTTCTTCTGCTGATCACAATATAGATTCTTCTAACATGTTTCGTTCGTTGCTGAGCATGACGTAATTGTTGTTGCGTTTCAAACCACGTGAATGACAGTTGTCTAAAATGCCATGTTATAAGAGTTTGTAGTTTGATCATATGAATAACGTAGATTTTATTGTTTTTCTTTCGTTCAAAGCGTTTATTAAGAAACTCGATAGTTATAGCAAGAATAAAATAGCATAATTAATTGAAATGCTTGTTTTTTAATGGTGTTTTTCTTTTAAAGACGGCCTTATTTTTCGAAATCTCAAACAGCGGGTCTTCAAGTTCTCTCAGCAACCATCGTTCTAATAGTGCCCTCCCATGATATTGTGCTTTCCTTTTCAAGAATTAACTATGCGCATTTTCTCGTGTCTTCCGGAAAAAAACTACATTGCGAACATTGCGAGCAAATCTATTCTTACTAAACATGTGCTTTCGATGACTCCTACTTAGAGTATAATTCCTTGAATTTTAGCCATAATTTCTGACAGTGAATCTACATATTTGCCAAACTGCGACCCAGACTTCCTGTCTCACTTGCACTCGTGGGGGCGATTTCGTTTGAAACTGGCTTAGGGGTCAAACGAAACACAATAGCTGTGCCCAAATATGTCCACTACACGTGATAAATGGTGATTGGCAGCCAATATTATCAGTCAGATTTTTGCGAACGTACATCAGTTCACTCGTGTCTCGGCGGAATAAAGAGGAACAATTGTTGCGAAGTTACTACGAACGTAAGTACATTTCAAATGTCTTCCACTAGTATCTTGAGGAATCTTTATTCGTATCCAGTGACTTGTATTGACCTCTTCTTTCTTGATTATCAGGTATTTTCAAGATTAAAATGGGTGATAAACCAAACGTGGCCGAAGTTGAAACATTTGAAAAATCGGGTTTAAAGAAAGTCGAAACCAAAGTAAAAAACCTTCTACCCACGAAAGAAAGTAAGTTCACATGTCATATATTATTCGTTGTCTAGGAGCCTTTGTTTCGGATAAAATTCCCAAACATCCAATAGTTAGGGTGTGTCGGACATACGTGTAACTCGTGTTGGCACTGAAGAGAATTTCCAGGCATCCGGGGAATACTATAAATATAAAAAAATAAATGATAGAACAACGCCCAATCCCTCTGTAAATATCACACCCAAACCTTATTGCGATTCGATATTAAAGTTGTGTGCTTTCGGGTTAAATATTTTCAATTTAGTTTTAATGCTATACATGTGATATTAAATCGAGCATCTTCCTCACCCAACGTTATATTTTTCTTCTCCGTAGCCATTGAACAGGAGAAGTTAGAAAATCAGAAAAAATGATGATGGAGCTGATGGAATTTCCTGTGAGATACGAAAGATATCTAACACACTTGTTAAATAATATTTTATTTTCTCAAGGATCAACACTGATTGTATAAAAGTTAGTATATTATTTCTAGTTTGCTTATGCAGAGAACTTTTGTTAAATGTCTAAGAATAAGCAACAACACTAGGCCAAATGCTTAAATTACAATTTATATGAAAATGTCTAAAATCACTTAATTATCGAGCTCTTTTTAATCGCGAGTTGGTATTTTCGATGTTGAATAAAATCCATCGCAAAGTGACTTGTGTGACTTTTCAGTCTCTCCCAATGTGTACAAGGGTGTTTCACCATATGTCAAATTTGACTAAAATTTAATGATTTGGCCCTTGAAAACTACAAGAGGAATCCCTTATTTATTGGAAATGTATTTCGGCATGTCTATGACTACGAATGATGTTTCAATGGACATTGCAGGCCAGTTTGGCTGCAGATTCATATTATTTATTTAGGTGCGTATGTGTGACCGAACGGTGTTTACAATCGCTTCTTGCATCTATTAAATCGTATAAATTCTTGTACTCAACACCTAAATACAGCAAAAACATTGTCAAGATGATCACATCAACTTGTAATCCATGGGTTTCTGCTTTCGATTGAATCTTACGTTCTGCGTGTAAGGTATGAGTTAAATAAAATTTGTATTTCTAATACATTGACCTACATAAAATATTCATGAACAGATCAAAGAACAATGCATTAATGTGCTTACTTTATATTTACAATATGGCATTTTTATCGTTCAAACAGACGAAAAATTAGACTTTACCACAAAAATGAGAAGCTAAGAAAATACACAATCATTTTAACACCATCCAAGTACTATGTTCTTCAAAATTTCATATTTATTTAGCGAAACCCTCCCAGCATGTGTGTGAATTTTTATGCACGCAATGAATAAGATACGGCCATTATTCCAAAACGAAATGAATATTTAAAAGAATTCTATATTCCGTAGAAAACGAATGATATTCATATCTTTTTTTCAGACATTTAAATGTAGCCCAGAACGTTTTTTAAACTGAAACACAAAGAGTCGTTGTTAGAATATAGAAGTCAGCAATAACGCTTCAGTTCAAAACTGAAACTATTTTTCCAATTAAGCTTTCACTTAGTTTGTATGATCTGTCATATTTATTTATTTTTGAATATCAAAAGCAGTTAAAATAAACAATAGTCCAAGAATATTTTTAGTCTTTTTTATGGTCCATTGATTTAGTGTACCAAACTCCAGATAAGCCGATAAATTTGCATAAATTGTTCCAAAAGTAATAAAAGGACTAAAATAATTATGCATGTATAGGTATAATTGATTTCACCTTTATCATTGGCATCCTTTGCTTACAATTTTGTCATTACCATAATGCATTATGAAATGCAGCAAGGAATAGTATCTGTTTTCACATCAATTACATAACAAATAAGTTATGTTGCACATAAGTTGCAACATTAAATTTTTCATTTGGTGATTAAATTTGATTGATTTCATTTTTTTTCTTCAGAAAAATGCTTTGACATCTTTCATGTTTTTCTTTCTGATTCTCTTTGTTTTGCTTTTGTCTTGATTTGCTTATGCTTTTTATTATTTTATAATGAAGATAATGCAATTAGTGATGAAATCAGACAAATACTACCTTTAGCTTTATACAAATGGGTGAACTGAACTTCAATGACCTATTTGAGAGCAGCTCAAATAAAATAAAAAATCAATCATGAACTCTTCCAATAATTACAACAGTGACCCCAATCCTAAATCTTATTTTGTCATGCTCCAAAACTTAGCCAATCATAACAATAACTAACCGAACCCTTTCCTGAAATAAATGCCTTATGCCTTAGTCATATGTTATGCATGCAGAAAATGTGTGAGAAATTAAATATGGACCACTAGGTCATTCAGTATTTAATAGACAATCATTGCATATGGAAGTGTTCCATATCTTTTACTATATATAGCTTGAGTGACCAAGACCTCTTTGGACTGTTGATTGATAAATAATATATTTATACTTAAATTCATATTTATTTGGAAAAATGTTGAATGTTGCCTTCTTTGGTAATATTCTGAAACAACGAAACATCGGTTTCTGTATAAATATTATCTTCCAGTATCATGAAATTTATTTACTTAACTGACAAAAGCCAAATAAGGGCGTCTTCAGACTTATAAGAGGTCAGTTCTTCATATGCATATTGCTTCCTGTACGTCAAAACCATGCAAAAGGTTAACATTCAGTGGGGAAATCTGGCGACTAACTACCACATGTTTTCTATTTGGGCTATTACGTGCGGTACTTATAGCACGTCGCTTCCAATTAAGTTACACGATCCACGCGAGAGAGGTTCACGCCCCTGTAAATTGATCAGTGTAACTTCTATTTGAAGTTGCGAGAATAAGGAGAATCGAGATCAAAGAGTTCCATAGTTCTGTTATCTATATATAATGGATTGTTGTCTACAGCTAGCCATCGTGCTCGTGATGATGTGGTATATACTACAGGAACTCAGGGCTTGCGGACTGAGACGATAGAGGCTTGTTGACAGAAATGTGACATCTTTTCCGAGTCAATGGTTTCCGAAGTTGCTTTTCAACACCGATATTCCTAAAATCTATGATATGATTGCATATATTAAAACCTTCCATGCTATGTAACTACAAAGTCTCTTTGCTTTTCTTTCAAATTGCTGAGCTAGTAAACCAAATGGGAACGAACGCAATGACGTTTTAGATATTCTACATATTAAAGGATTATAACGAATGGTCTGCTTGCTGATAAAGTCAAATGTCTGACATCTGCAAAACTAATTCAGTTCAAGGCGCGGAAGGCTATATCATCAGATCATTTAAAATGGGATTTCAATTCAGAACAAAACAATTATGCTAAAACGTGGTAATAATTGAAATTAGATAAATTAATGTCAGATAATACATATAACTCCCTTTTTCACCAAAAAAACGAGCCTCAAGATGTAAGAAGATGGCGTGGCGAATCGGAAGTACACCGATGCAGCTGAGGTCTCGTCAATGTGATACCGCCCGAAGGATTATGAACAGTCCAACCACATGTTGATTTTTAATCCATTAAAACTATTAAATAGCATTCTTCTCTTCTTCAAAGTAGGAATTATTCATATGCTAAATGCGGTTTCCCAGTCATCTGATTCCATCTGTTCATAATAGACCAGACTAAGTGTCATGGCGAATTGAGTCAATATAGAAACTTGACTGATAGATTGAAACCGACTGAAATACGGCGCAAACTAGTCTCTAGTTTCATTGATGGAAACCATAATGGCATTAATAACAATATATCAATCGGCCACATTTGCGTGTAGAAACTGGATCTGGCTGGCAGTAGACCATCGTCAATCATCGGTTTAGTTTTCCTGGCTCTTATGAAAAACGCATCCTATTAAAATCTAGTCAAGACTGAGAACCGGCTGGCGACCGGCTGCAAAAATCATCTCAGGTAAAAAGTATTACTTTTGGAAATTTGCGATAGTTTTTCAGGATCACGCATATTTATATGTTATACTGTGTTTCTTTTGTTTCAGTTGCATGTGTTGATATGGGTGGGCCAAGAGAACAGTAGGGTCATGTGCATGGGTAGAACGTGATGCGGTCCTCATTGGACACGTGTACGCAGAACGTGATAGTTACTATGAATTAGGGCTTTGTATCAATTGAGTCAGAACTTTGGCACGTCCGGTTTTGCGGATTGCCCGAAGTCGCGAGTTTAGTTCGTCAGTTGCCAAATGTAACCTGTGCTGAGTGACCAGAAATCCGTCTGTGAAACGAGGAATGACTGAAGAAAAAGCCGCGATGAGGAAAGGAACCACTGTACTGCCAGGGTAGCATCAGTTGAAAAGGAGTAAAAAGATCGAACCGGAATGGATCAACGATATCTCCGCAGGCATTCACCCAAGTTGTCCCAGACTCTGAGTAGATACTTTGAGTAAGTTGAGATCTCTTCTTGTAGTTATGCCATAACTAATGAGTTGATCCTCTAAACAACAAACTTTATTGTGATAATCCCCCTTTAAACAGGAAACGCCTATATTGATGATCATCTAGTGAGAAAAGAGGTTTTTGGCTTTTATAGTTGGCATGACACTGATTGATCGACATACTGACTAACTTCATAATATAAGACCATTGTGAGTAAGCTAATGAGAATGGTCACTTGACCGAATACATGACTTGGCATCAGATTGCGATCTTTTAAGGGCATCAGTGTCATTATTAACCCGTATTTTTTTTTGCATTTCACGTTGCGGCAAATATCTGGACATTGTCAAAAGAAATTCCGTTCCAGAAGCACAAACTAGGTCATCCCCTGCTTCAGTGAAATATGTCCTGTTCTTTGTTTGCGTCCGACAAAAAATAAATAAATAAACTCTGCAACCAAGGAAACTAAAACCACGTTAAAAAGGCGGAGCGCGCACTTATTTTAATTTTATTGTGTGCATTTTAATATATAGCTTTATTGGATTCTAACTCGAATGATGAGTTGTTCCCAGCTCATTGATATTTATTACAAAATATAAAATATATGTTTATTAGTAGAATTGAAAATTTTAAATAGTTAGGATGGAAAACGTTACTGTTTTGTTAAAACTTCTAATACCGGTGTGTATTTAATTTCAAATACAAGACGCATATCTGCGTTAACTCGGCCTTCTTTGCTTGTTGCCGTATATCCGCCATTGCTCAACCATGTGCTCGCATAGCGCATTCTACGCATGCGCGCAGACTTCACAAGCGCCGTCGGCGTTTTGTGACTGAACGCAAATAATACGAATAATAATAAGAAAAGCGGAGCCCAATCATAACCTCGGGCCTTCCTCCACAGGAAGCCCGAGTAACAAGACGCATTGCTGCGTTAACTCGGCCTTCTTTGCTTTTTCTATAAATCCGCCATTGCTCAACCATATGCTCGTATAGCGCATTCTACGCATGCGCGTAGACTTCACAAGCGCCGACGGCGATTTGTGACTGAACGCAAATAATAATAAGAAAAACGGAGTCCAATCATAACCTCGGGCCTTCCTCCACAGGAAGCCCGAGTAATAATTATCACGTCCCCTCACTGATCCATAGTCTGTGTTCAACGTGAGCAATAGCCGATTATGGCAGAGGATCAGAACATGATTCGACATGATTCGACATTTTTTATTAGAGATGAACTGTTATTGTATTGTGTCCATCTTCAAGTATATCACCAGATGGCCTGAGATGGGCCGCCCTGTGCATGGTATTATGCCATTATTGTCTGGCCTAGCTAGGGTCAGGTTGGCGTTGGCGGAGGTTCAAAAATGTTTGCCCTTTGTTCTCGCAACCATATCTCGTTGTTATTAAAAAGAACTTTGCCATTGAGCTTTTCTTTCTATTCAGGATACCGGACGAAACTTATATTGTAACACAGACTTCCTATCCTACAGAGCGGCTCGAAGGGGCCATCACAGCACGCAACATTTTGGACTGTTGCTTTCTATTTTGATTATATATTTTTTATAGCAAATATCTATATAGTGCAGCGAATATTTTAATTTTCAGCGAATGTTTCACTTTGCAGTTGAGTTTTTTTTTGCAGTTACATCGCAAGCTCAAACTACTCTCACATGTTCGCGCCGAAATTAAAGCGAGATTACCCAGACTGGGTTTCCTGTGCTTTTTCCTCTCATCATGTGACGTCGCCTTTGCCTGCGCGCAAGTTGAATTTTCTTCAAAAGACCAACATAAGATGGATTCTATCGTTCCTTCAGTGCTAAACTTCCTCTCATCGTTGTCTTCACCAATCCAGATCCTTCTCTTAGTCTCAGTAGTGTTCATTGTAAGGAAAATTTTAAAGTCCAAATTCGATAAACCAGTCGAGGAAGAGCCTGAAAAGCCTTTGGAACCGTTCAAGAGACAAGACATCAACATCCAGGAACTCCAAGAATACGATGGACTCAAATCTCCCTACGTTTTAATGGCAGTTAATGGCAAAGTATTCGATGTTACCAGGGGAAAAGACTTTTATGGCCCAGGTAGTTTGTCTTTAACTCTCTATCTGGACGGCTTATTCTTTGATTTGACTCCTCTTCATGTTTACAGTGCATACATGAACGGGTTTCGGTCCAAAGTACAGAGCTTTCCAGTCGATTTATTTTATATTTAATCGATAATCCTTCTTTAATAATATCTATATTCGTTAGTACCTTTTCGTATCCTTTCATTCAACTGGCTTATTTCGGTATCCATGTTCTGTTATTAATTTTGGGGTTGAAATACATTTCAGCTTTATGGTAAATCTTCTAAGACCAATTTCGTGTGTGTGAAGTTTGTGTGAGTGGAAATGTGAACATTTATTAACTGTTTTAGGCGCCAACTTCTCACAAAACTGTTGGAAGATTCACGTATGTTTACAATAAGATTCGAGTTTAGTTATCCGGCTTTTGTTGTGAAAATGCATTGTTATTTATACCTTTGTTTTAGTAGCTTACAGAACGTGGTGGTACCATCCACCAGTTAGGAATGAATGTGGGTGTTCATGTGTTGTCATTTCCTCAAAAGCATGAAAAGATTTTTCAGCCCTTAACAAATATCAATTATTGACCATAATTATTTGTCAGGGTTTTTTTAATGTAGGGAATCCATAATCAATAAATATAACTGCTAACATATCAGTCAATTCCAAAAGTATCGCTCCCCTGGGCCAACCCTGGACATTTGACC
>JAUPMF010002328.1:0-11431 GCA_031471435.1 Stomphia didemon | reverse complement strand
AAGAGAAACTCTCTCAATACAAAAACCGGTAAATCTCCAATGGTTTTATTGGTAAATAACGACGCGTCTACGAATTTTCCGCCGAATTTCCGAACATGCGCAGTGCGTTTTTCACCCGTGTCGACTACACCACTGACCACGCCGGCACCGACCACACACCGACGACACATCGACCACACACCGACCACACACCGACCACACACCGACCACGCACCAACGATACGTCTACCAACACACCGATCACTTTGACAAACAAATCTAGCATGTACTCGTACATGATCCGCTTTAAAAAACAGGATAGATTTTTGTGCATGGCCCTTTGGAGGTCGGGACTACTAAGGTGGTCGGGACTACTGTGGTGGTCGGTATAATGGGGTGTCTACTACACGATGTTTCAGTAAAGGACAGTTTAACGAGTGGGTGTGGTCGGACAAATGGAACCTCTTCATATTTCCAGAATATGTGTCAAAGTCTCTCGAGAAGGAAAAAGTAACAATTTTTGTTTACTTGCATGGCGCTGACTTTGCATTCTGTCAACTACGTAAGCTTCGGTAAGACAGATGGTGACAGCCACGAACGAATCGCTATCATTACTCTCCAACCCACCCATGGACGTCATTGAAACCAATTATTGATCTGCTCTTCGTAAACTTACTGTATTTTTAATGGTCTCGCTTGGTGTTGATAGTGTTCAGTAGATAAATACTCGACCAACACATCAATATTTCATTGTGTTTGCTCATCTCAAAGTAATGAGATTGACATTACTAAAGTCGTTTTTCCGTTACTATAAAAACCGTCAGAACACTGAAACTTTACGGATTTTCAATTTTAGTGACTGAATATTTGTTAACGCCTATTGATAGTACATGTATATTGTAAATTAAACTATAATTCGAAAGTTGGTTGAGGATTGATGAGATTGACATTACTAAAGTCTTTTTTTCGTTACTAAAAAACAGTCAAACACTGAAACTTTCTAGATTTCCAATTCTAGTGACATATTTTACACTCAGTGAATATTTGTTAACGCCTCTTTATAGTATATTGTAGATTGAGCTAAAATTCAAAAGTGGATTGAGCTGAGGATTGATGATATTGACATTACTAAAGTCTCTTTTTGTTGCTATAAAACAGTCAGAACACTAAAAACTTTCCGGATTTCCAAATCTAGTGACATATTTTAGACAGAATATTTGTTAACGCCTATTTATAGTATATTGTAAATCAAGCTAAAGTTGATTGAGGATGATTGAGGATGCCAAGTTACTGATTAGACGAGGTCCAGCTTTGTCACAGACCTTGCACGATCTACTAGTTTTTATTATCTTCTCTCTCTGCACGGTGTCCCTGCGATGTGTACGTTGGCGCTAGTTTACCGAATTCCAAATGAGACATGGTTGATCAGCTACGTGCCTGACCTTATAATCCTGATCGTTTTATTGCGTCTTCTCCTGGATCGTTATTTATAAGCCTCATTCCCGTGCTGTCAGTCATATTTCCGCCCCAAAACCCAGAAATCATAACATGCCACTGATTGAAATTAAATTTGTTTAATTAATGTGAGCAAAACTAGTTTGGAATACGTGAATGCATGAACTGGTTTGCGAATATTCAGCCTTGAGTCAAGTGTTTTGCACGATAGATGAATGCACGACATAATCTGATGGGACTAGGATCCATCAAGATCCCATCAGGCATCTGTTGTGACATACGCTGGCGTGTTTTGGCGGGGCTTGTGAACTCGCGCAATTATGAGGCAACAGAATGACATGAACTAAACACACAAACTGACCACCCAAAACTCAGTCACAGACGACTGTGAACTAAAATGCAAATGCACAGACTTCTGTAGCCAAGATTAGTAGTGGTACATGTATGTTCGTGGTCTGTTTGTGGTTTTCACCCAAACTGACTAATCAGGTTAAGCTGTTGATATAAGTCTTGATTTCAGTTTAATTTGTGATAAATATAAATCAAACTACTTGAGTCATGTCCGAGTCATGCTAGTTATATGCATTGCATAAAACAATTACAAAACTACCAAGAAAGAAGTATAGAAATCACATGTTTTTGCTCGGTTTGATTTGGGCGATTTATTTCAGATGTAAATACTAGGAATTTATTTTGGATGGCAATCACGAATAACAACATAAGCAACATCCCCTGCTGTTAAATCAGGTCAAAAATCATGTTCCTTTTTTTCCTTGTTTGACACTGGACTGAGAATGAAGAGAAATGACTCTTCGTCCGACAACTTGACTAACCCACTGAAAATGGGTACGGTTGTATTCCAAGTGAAAAAATAAAGATGAAAATCATGATTTACCGAAGTATTGGCACTGTTAAATAGACACTTTAACATTTTGAATTTTGAGCACTGTCTTTCTACCTCTTATTGGACGTTATGGAAATTGATATCATGGCAATTAAATGTGCCTGGCTTATATTTAATACGAGTGTTGACTTACTATGACCACGCAATTAATGAACCAGTTCCAGGTTCTGAAAATATTATATCTAACAGTCGTCCACAGTATTGAAATTGGAAAAGGAAGCAGAAAATTTACACTGTTGATCTGCTAGGGGATCGGTGAATCAGATCTTGTTGAAATATTAATATTTCATGAGAACGAGGCTGGATGACCTGTACATAAAGGAAAATCGTTCTCGGAGATCCCTCAGTCCCTCGCAGCAACCAGCAGCTATAGCGTGGCGAGTTTGTATGACTAGAGCGTAACCAATAAAACCCAAACCCTCCATTCTCACTTGACAAAACCACCAAGGCTGACTCACAATGGGTTCCACGGAGGCACCTTTCACCGAGGGAGCACAGAATCACTTGCTTTTGGACGAAGAGAAGAAAATGAACAAAGCTTTGAGCCAAGGAAGCGAAGAAGACGGCAGGGACTCGCCTGCTGTCAACGTGGATGACGAACGCGAAACGTGGGGGAGGAAAGCCGACTTCTTGCTGTCTTGCATTGGCTACGCGGTTGGTCTAGGGAATATCTGGCGCTTCCCTTACCTGTGCTACGCCAATGGTGGAGGTATGCCGTTTTTCTTTCTATTTTTTAGGGTGGTTATTTCGCGCGAAAAGATATTATATTACACTTTCTGATCCCTGACAAAAAACAAGCTCTTCGAGCGAGCATTCGTTTTTGCCGTCTTTTGATTCAGGGCATTCGTTTATTGATATAATGGAGGGCTTTGGGATGAACCGAATTGTTAAGAAAACCCGTGGTTGCTGAAGCGATTGGTTGTACATGTATTATTTCGTGACAGCTTTTCCTTCGGGTAGGGCAAATTTAGTGAAAAAAGTATCTGGTGTTTTTTCAAAGGAATATCCCAATAAAATATATTATTGACGAAATAATAAAAGCAGAAAACCCACTCAATATTAGCAAGTCTAGTCCTCTATTGTCATGGAAATTATAAGTATAATAACGAGGCGTTTCAATGAATTGAAAATGATCAACAAAAACGTGTTTTTATTGTCCAAAATTAAGTTAAATTTTACTCGAGAGTTCCAGGTTTGTTCAGAAAAAGAACAATTTCGTGATCAGTCGGCGTCGATTCAGAAAAAGGGAATTCGATGAGTTAGGGGGTATAACCCCTGCTTAGAGGTCTCAAATGTTATATTCATTATAATGAATGTTATTAATATTGTCGATTATTATTTATTCGAATTTTCGTGGTTGTGTGAACAAACGTTTTCATGTCTTAACAAATAAGCTGATATTAGTGACAATATTTCTGTGCCATGGGGCGAGATCGAATATCAATCGAGAGAATACATGGAGTGTTGATATATTTAATCCTTTGACATTAAACACGTGTATTAAAGCGATGGCTGCGACATAAATTATGTCATTGTGGTTTGCCTCTACAAAAAGGTCATTTCATTACCGTTGAATGTTATCTTCTTTAGGAGCATTTTTGATTCCGTACTTGATTATGCTTGTGATCGTTGGAATGCCAATGTTCTACATGGAGCTGTCTGCCGGGCAATATTTCAGTCTTGGACCCATTGGAACTTGGGGAGCTATTTGCCCTCTCTTCAAAGGTCAGTAGAACGCATGGTGTATGTCACTCACTAACCACTGTAAGTAGTTCTTTGACATATACTGTGCTTGTATCATGTTTGAGATACTAGGGGTGTTGTGAGATGGGTTACTAATTCCCAGTTAGGAACAAGTACACTACAATAAACTCTAACTTGTATATGACTAACATTACATATTTTATACATGTATATTATAATAACAGTTGAGTTAGTGGTGTGATTGTCCAGGTTGTTGTCATCTTTAGAGTCTGAAGCTCGGAGTCCAGACTTGATCAACTCAGGTTGTTGAAACATCAGTCAACACCACCAACAGTCTTTCTCCAGACTACAACCCTACAATCACACCACTAACTCGACTTTTACTCCTGTGTTTAAACCATTTACTCTGATCATCATCATCATAATTATGATATTTATTATTTTAAATAATGTCTAATTAGAGTTATATTATATCAGACCAATTAAACAATCAAGAACAAAGAATTATGTGTGAAATATTTATAAAAGACACCATCTGCTAATAGCCTAAGGCACAATGTATCGGGTTACCACTAACCATGCTTTATTTTTTTTAAGGTTAGGTTTAGTCCCCATAAATATACAAAATTTGAAAGTTATCCTTTTTTTTAAATTTTGCCACTTTTCTTCATTCTACCAATAACCGTGTTTGTTGTTTTTCAAGTTGTTTTCTTTTCAATAATGCACCTGAGTCTTTATTTTATTTAGTTATTATTTTGTAGGACAATTTACATATTGACTGTTCTCTAGGTGTTGGAATGGCAAGCATCATTGTCTCTTTTCTTGTCTGTGTTTATTACAACGTCATCATTGCTTGGTGTCTCTACTTTTTGGCCCTCTCCTTCCGAAGTGAGGTGCTCTGGAAACACTGTGGAAATTGGTGGAACACAGACAACTGTTATGAAGGAAGAATTCCAGATAGTAAGAACTGCTCTGCATTGGTCAGTGCAACTGCAAATCTTACAGCTGCAGCAAATATTACTCAGAATTGCACTAATTCAAGCCCTGACAACCTTGTTTCTCCTTCATTGGAGTTTTGGAAGTAAGTAAATAAAGTTCATAGTTTTATTTTTTTCTGTCCTAATTTTTATCCCGAATGTGCAAGTCTACCCAAGTCATGTACATGTACAGCATTTTTACACAGACTACATGATTTATAACTAGCTCATTAAAGCTAGGTACATACTGATTAAATGCTTGTTGAAAAGCATCCTAACAAAGATTGAAAAATATTTTAAATGTTATTAGCAACTATATCCTGGAATTGACTGATGGTATAGGGAACCCTGGAGCCCTAAAATGGCAGCTGTTTATATGTCTCCTTCTCGCTTGGATTGGTATTTACTTTTGCATGTGGAAAGGAGTGAAGTCGTCTGGCAAGGTACACATGGCTACTAGTACCTTAAATCTTAAATACAAGTTGTCATTTCGGTATTTGGATGAGTCAAGATACAAAACAACAAATAAAAAATAAAAATTGTTATATTATAATAAAATATAATATAATTCATATTATTTCATTCACATAATTATTTATAAAATATTTGAGATATAACGCGCACGCTCATTGGTTGGGCAGCATGTTTATATAAGGCTGTGTAAACAAATCAATTTTGTCTATTTTATAAAACTCTTATAAAACGTTTTTCGTGTTTACATAGGCTAATATATACACTCGAGAGAGTTTGGGAGATGTCTCGAGCTCTGTGTAAAACCTCGCCACATCGTGTATATATTAGCCTATGTAAACACGAAAAACGTTTTATATTAGTTAAATATTTAGTATTTTCCCCCAACAGGTTGTGTATTTCACTGCTACCTTCCCCTACATTGTTCTCTTTATCCTGTTTATACGCGGTGTTACACTTCCTGGTGCAAATAAAGGAATTGAGTATTATCTGAGGCCTAAATGGTCACGGTTACAAGATCCCAAGGTCAGTACAATAATTATTATGCATATATATATGAACCTGATTGTGATGGACCTGTTCTATAATTATGTATTAACATTATAACAAAATACAATCGTTTTGTTCTCTATACTTTAGGTGTGGGTTGCAGCTGCAACACAAATTTTCTATTCCTTGGGAATTGGGTTTGGATCCCTTGTGGCAATGGGTAGCTACAATAAGTTTCACAACAATATCTTCAGGTAATAAGCTACATGTAACAAGAGCTGGTTATTATTCATGGTTAAATCATATTTGGAATACACCTGGATAATATTATTAGTAAAATTTAACATTGAAGTTAATATATTTTCTGGTAGGGATGCTATAAGTATTTCTTTGATCAACTGTGGTACAAGTGTTTTTGCTGGCTTTGTCATATTTTCCACTCTGGGATTCATGTCACATACTCTTAACAAGCCCATTGAAGAAGTTGCAGAATCTGGTAGGAATATTAATCCAGTTTGAATCATTAGTACCACAAAGTATTTGAAATAATTATGAAATAATCTATATTAGTCTTAGCCAAAGGGAGTTATGCAAACTTTGACCCATCCATCTGCACACTTTTATAACGGTTTATCTGTGGGGGTCATACTCAAAGGCATTATTATCCTGGCTGAAACATTTGGGTTGGTGTTACAGGGTTAAGCTAGGCAGATTAATGCTCATATTCTTTTGAACCTCTTAACATTTGCATGACTTTCTACAGCTATTGGTGTTGTTACTATGATTCTATTATAATTTTTATATACAAAAAACTTTTCATTAACCGGCCAAAGCTTGCAGTTTGGGAATTTTTAAAGCCGGGAAATATATGTAAAATACAGTTGTGCCTTGTTTGCATAGGCCCTGGTCTAGTGTTCGTGGTGTACCCCCAGGCTATAGCCCAAATGCCAGTCTCACCTGTCCCTTGTTTGCATAGGCCCTGGTCTAGTGTTTGTGGTGTACCCCCAGGCTATAGCCCAAATGCCAGTCTCACCTGTATGGGCAGTGCTGTTTTTCTTCATGATTTTGACTCTTGGTCTAGACAGTCAAGTAAGTGTGTTGGGCATTTTCACCTTGGGTTTTGTTGCTGTTCTGTATAATTTAAAATGTTTGTGTGTTGTGTAGTTTGGTATGATGGAAGCTGTTATCACTGGTTTGGTTGATGAGTACAAAATCTTGAACAAGCACAAAAAGCTCTTCATAGCTGTGGCCTGCTTTGCCTGCTTCTTAATTGGTATCACCAATATAACACAGGTAAAGAACAATACATTTACTAGACTACTAAACCCCTATTATACACATAACACCTGGGCAGAGTTGTTTAAAGCTTGATTATTGTTACCTAGGTTGACTGTGACCATTTATAGATATCATTTTGGGGGAGAATCCTCAAGGCCAAGTTTTAATCTAGAACTACATGTAGCATTATTCAGGCTTTGAACAACCATGCCCTGGTCACCATAATGGGTCAGGAACATATTAGAGTAATAAGTACTGTAAATGCTCTGTCAAGCTCCTGGGGGGGGGACTATACTACTTTATTTTTGACATAACATTTGATTGGGACTTATAAACAAAAGGAGGGGCCTGATTTTTAAGAAGTTGGGCTGTTTTGTTTCTGAAATCTCTTTTCTTTATAAAGGACTTTATAAGGAAAATAGATCCAAATATAAAAATTCCCCAAGAAGTGCATATTCTAATAAAAATGAATGTATTAGGGAGGGGATTATAAAGGGTTTACTTGATTTGACTTGTTAAGACATCTCAAACAAAAACCACAGAGTTCCATAATTAGACCAGGAGATGATTCAACTTAAAAGCCAAATGTGGAGCTAAGCAGAAGATTTTACAGTATACTGTTCATACCATATTTTCTTGATTAGACGCTTGAATTTTATGAGAGTTTGACAGACATAAACTTGTGTTTTGACCCATTTGGTTATTTTTTACATGAAAACTACAAAATGTATATACCCAGTACTTGTACATTACCTACTGCTAATCAAGAAAATATGTCTGGGTTTGATAGATTGGTTTAGTTTAGCTTTCCCTTCACATCCATAATTATTTGTAGTAGTAATAATAATATTGTGGAATGACTTTGAACCTTCAAATATCTGAGATTAAGCGTACTGCATGGTGTCTATACAGCCAAGTAACATGACTACTGATCCTTGAAGTTTCTTCTCATCAACAAACCATGTCAGACTAACAATTACAGCACTCAATATTGTTGTTATATTTGTTTTCATCGTTTTTATCAGGAGGCCTTCCCGAGGCGTTGTTCCGCCATGGAGAGCTTGCAAAGTAACACTTATTTTAAATTAATCTATTCAGTATTTTAATTATGTTTACCTCTACCTTTATCGATATTTGGGGTTTTGTCTAATTTTAGACAGAATATTATATAGGAGGTCTATTGGTGTTTTATAAGCTACACAGTATAATGCCATCACCTTTCTGTATAAGTGCTTACAGACTATTCAATTGATACATGACCCAACCCCTGGTTAACTCCCTCCCTTGAACAAGATTTCATTTTCGAATCAATATAATGAAACTCCTGATCAATATTTATTATAAAGACTAAGGATGCTAGACAGGTACATTAACCCCATTTGATATCCCTGTTCTGCCCCTTTGTGGTTTGTACCTTTTGTCAAGTGTAACATTTACACTGTGCATGGGGTTAAGTTCTATGTTTTTAATATGAATGCATGGCCAAAGGATGTGAATGTGCATGAGAGAGTTCATTGTAACATTTTCTAATCATCCTTAATTCATAACTAGAATGTCTGAGTCTTTACGTGAAAAAGTCACCAAATTTACATATTTTCCATTTATTGCTGAAAAATCTTTTGTAAAGACAACCTGTGTGTTCCAACTGACAAGGGTTGACAATGAGGTATTCTTACCTAGTCAACTGACATGTCATGTGGATTATGAAGTTCATCTTTACAAAAAGGCAGAATGACAATCAGCAGGATATTTTGGTTTGCCTTTCATCTTTGATGACAAGATTTTCAGGTTTGATCAGCTAACTGTTGACCTGTGGTTTGCTTCAAATAGAATATCCATACATGTTCATGATTATTTTTGAATTTTTCTGAATTTTTACCTCACCAGTTTATCAAAACAACCTTTGACCTCAACAGAATAGTTTTATTATGTTTTTCTCAACTAATTTGATTCCATTTCATTTTGAAGGGTGGAGCCTATGTGTTGAATCTATTTGACTACCAGTCTGGAGGTGTGTCACTGCTGTTCTTAGGTTTCTTTGAGACCTTTGCTCTCGCATGGATGTACGGGACTGATCGTTTCTCACGAGACATTGAGGACATGATTGGATCAAAACCTGGACGTTGGTGGTGGTTCACATGGAAGATTTGTGCACCGACAGTCATGGTGGGGATTTTCTTTTACAGTGTTGCGCAATGGGGCGGAGTTACTTATGGGACATACAAGTACCCAGGATGGGCAGAGTTCTTTGGATGGGTTATTGCTCTGTCCTCCATGTTGTGCATTCCTGGGTTTGCACTTTACCAATTATGGCACACCCCTGGTACACTCTCCGAGGTATATCAGTACATGCTTTTAATTCCTGGTTTATCATTGAAATTAATTAATATAATGTGATTCCATCTGTAGATGTTTATCTTGATTGATTTCTTGTTTACATGGACAGTCAACTTTAACAGTGTTTTTGAACTGTTTGTTTTCAGAGATTGACATTTCTTGTTACACCAAATAGAGAAATATTGAGACGGATTGAAGAGAGAGAGGGCCTGGAAAAGAGAATCCCACTTGTGAAAGTTTAAACTGCCCATTTTGAAGTCTTTTTAAAGGTAAGAAGAAGCAACTTGGTTTGTGTCTTACATGCACCATGGATGAATGGATTGAATTCCTAGTGCCCTTTATATGCATACACTGTACAGGTACATTCAAAGGCACTTTACAATGTGTAGAAGAACATACTGCAATGTAAGGTGTGATGCTACTGCCACACAATTTACAATGAGTGATGGTTAGTAAATAAGGTGATGATTGAGGGTGGTCACTGCCAGGGTTTTTAGCATCCATACAGTATTGTTTTATAGTAATGCAGTGTGGAGGCCTCCCATTGGTGAAATCTAAGGTCTAACCATTTGCAAATATAATTACAAAGGCAGAACCTTTCCCTTAGTTTAAGATGGCCTTGAGTGGTCTGACACACGCATCCATTTTCATTGCAGGAATCAATAAGAGGTTCATCGTGCAACTGGGATATAGCTCATATAAAATGTAGTTAGTGCAGTCAATCAGTATTTTAAACTAGCATTATTATACACATACATGTATTACATACACAGCTAGGTACCATAATAATTATTATTATTTAGTTTGTTCCTGTTTCTTGTGCAGTGCATCTTGATATTGGAAACACTGCACTTTGTCGATTGTTCAGATTTCCAATATTATAACACATGTACAGTTTAGTGTTATTTAAACAATGTTTCAGCAATGTTGTGGTTTTTAAGATTCTTAGGTACATGTACACGGTTCTCTTAGACTGAGTATTGTACATTGTGATTCAAATTGAGAAAAACATTTGGATAACCGCATTACTTTTATAATAATTATTTTATCATAAATCTCTACTCAGTATAATACATTATTAATATTATGTACTTTCTGGGTTATTTAAGCTTAGTAATAATTATTAATAAATATTATTATCGAACGTTTGAGTGTGTTGATTATTACAGCAAAATAACAAATTATACCAACAACGATATTATTTTACATATTAACTACATTGTTGAAGTGGGAATAAAATGTCATATTTGCTGTTCATATTATTTTGTTTAATTGACAGTTGGTTGCCAAGCCAACTAACTTACAGTACATATTATACGTGTATTTGTGACATTGTCACACACTTTTGATAGGTTGATCTCTATCATTATGGTCCCCAAAAGCACCTGAATGTCTTGTTTAATTACCATTCAAACTTCATGATCTTGTCATTTATTTCGCTTTTCTCAATCAAGTAAACATGACAATTATAGCACTGATAAGGGTCATTTTGGTTCAGATTTTATGTAGTCCATATCCAAAATCAATACCTCTTGCCCAAATAGTCTCTCATCCATCACTGTATCTCCTTAGCCTCTCCATCTGTAAGCACAATGAACAGAATAAGTCCCCATGCTTTATCATCAACACTACCAGTATTAAATGTTATGTACACTGCACCAGCATTTATTTATAGTATAAATAGAGATTACTTCATGGTTGTGAGGGAATACGGTGTACGAGGCTGAGCGAGTGAGTTTTATTCTTCACAACTCGTGATAAAAACCGTATTCACAAACAACCATGCAGTTATTTGTTTATCATATAAGTGCTGAGATTTCTAGGGTTTGAAATTCTA